>JAVYIG010007509.1:0-101111 GCA_035222895.1 Strongylocentrotus droebachiensis
TGGGTCTTTTCAGCATTTTCATGTGTTTGAATGTTTAGAAGCTATTTTCTCAAATTTAAATATATTTTTAGAAAATTAAAAGTATATTTTATTTAAGAGTAATGTATGACAGAATAAATAAACATGAAAACAGAAACTTGTTCATCATATTTTTTTTTTGGTGAGAGTTTAACTACCGATGTCTCAGCGATTTTAAGGGTGACAGTTGTGACATGAAAACAAGTCATTTTCATGAACTCATTTCTGGAAAAAAATTCATCATAATGCAATGTTTCCTACTTAAAACATGTCACCTTTAATACCCCTACTATGTCTAAGAAGCTCAGGTGAAATGTGCAAAAAATCGGCAAGTTATCCCATATTGAAAAAACACAATACCGACGTTACCAACAATGTCCTAAGCACTTTTTTCGTAACGGCGGTAATCTAACATTTTACACAAATTTAGCAGGATATTTTCTCAGAAACTTTCATCTTATTAGGAAGGTACAACCCCTGATGAACATATGTTAAAAGAATGACGATTAAATCGGTCGGTAAATACAAGAAAATAATTAATTTACCACAACAATCCCCCGCGATGTCCTTCATAATTTGGTAACGTCGGTGTGAAATTACGGTGTTTGAGATCAAACCAGCCCGCTAGCTTCAGTTTTTGGTGTTAAAATGACCTGCTAGTTATTCACGAACGCGCACACATGTTTTTTGATGGTGTGCGACGACCTACCCCTGAGCTGCAACCACAAACGTGACAATGTCCATATAACGTCGGGCAGCCATTTTCGCCCGTCAGCGCCCAAATTGGTACGTAATATGTATTTTAAGTTATTTTTATAGCCCGAATTATTATCATAGACAATGAAATTCCATTTTGTTTAAATGTAATTCCGTTTTAAATTGTGTTATTTATAGCTTAAAACGGTTTCAAAACCATCACGTGTGAGTGAATATTTTACTGTTGTCCCACATACTGATATATGTGTTATAACGAAACATGCAAAATCGTTGCCGGACTTTTCCCCTTAAAAAGCTAATTTCTTAGACAGAAATTGAATTTTGTTATAAGAATCCCGTAAATAAAGATATAACTGATGTTCCTATACCTCAGAATTTTTCTCACAACTGTTAAATTAATTAATATTAATTATATGATGCCATTAATTGTCATTGAAAAATGATGGCTAAGCCTAAGGAAAAACACAAGTTATTTAAAATTGTTAGGAAGTTCAATCTAAGGCCCGACATATCCAACTTTTGGGCAAAAAAGGGGGTTGGAGTTGAGATAGAGAAAAATGGAGAGAGCTAAAGGGGAGAGGGCATGCGACCCCCGCCCCCGATTCAATTAGAATTGGATACATAGATCTAATGATTTTTTTTTTTTTAATAATTTTTTTTAAATATTTTTTTTTTAAATAAAATCATTATTGATGTTTGCCATGTGGCTCCCACTCCCCCCTCCTACAAAGGTTAAAGGGAGGTTAAAGGGTTTTCACCACCTACCCTCCCCTCCAAAAAATAAGATATAAAACAATAATGATAAATAACAACAAACAAAAAAAATTAAGAAATTAATAATTTAACACAAATATTGAACTTAAAAGAATAATAAATAATAATAAATGAAACCAAATACCTACTTCTATTTGGGCATGCAAAACTAGCCAAACGTGAGGATGATGCCTCCCCTATCCATCTTGCAATCCTCTGTGTAGTTGTTCCATCCTTAATTCTTACAATGTTACAATGTACAAGTACTCATAATTATCAACCAGAACACACATTTTGAAATGAAAAGTCACAGAAGCAATTTACAGTTTTGTTTTATTTTTATCTCATTTAATATTGTTTACTCATTTGTTTTTATTTATTTCTTTTCATGCATATTTATTAGATTGCTGCCTGAGGATTCAGCTCCGGCAGAGAGATCGATCAAGAGAGCAGGCAAAATGACAAGTCATCGAAATATTCCTGGAAACGAAGATCTTTCCAATCTAATCACTATTTTGAAGAAGTATAAAGTTAATCATTAATATCAACCAATACACCTATTGTATGAATATTTTGTTTTTTTATTTACTGGTCAATGGATGAAAGATATTTCAGATGACATTTGATATAGTCTGTCATGTTTAAATGAGTATAAGAGGTCAGTAACTCTAATATCATACGGATGTTACTCGGACATGATGTCCATGTAACATTGGTATTTCGAGGTGTTGAGGTGAATATAGACCATAAATCTTGCAGCTTTCCTTTCATTTGTGTCATCATCTCATTTAATATGTTTCATGCATCAATTAATTGGCACATTTCTTAGAATGCAGCCAAGATTTTCTATGCAAGAGAAAAGATAACCCTTTAGAAGAAAAACATGATCTGAAAATTGCTAGTTCCTCATTTGTTTCATGTTTATAAGTTGATATAATGTTGCTGTGTTCAAGTTTTGAGTATTCTAAACTATTGCTCCCATCATCTTAATGTTTTCCACACCAAAAAAAAGTGGAGTACAGACTGTAACAAAGTTTCAGGTCAGAAAATAAATGAGCAAGTAAAAAAAGATGTCCCTGTAACGTTGGTATTTTGTTGTGTCTGTTTTTTCATTTTAAATGTAAGTGTGCAAAGGAATACACACAAATCCAATGGAATCTATTGTAGGATTGGTGTTAGAAACAGGATATAACAATAAACAAATTATTCACCAACTCTGAATTTTGAACCTTCATGTCACAATTTATGACCCAACCCGATGGAATGACCCATAAAGGTTGTTTTTTATAGATTGGACGCAGTGTGTGGGGTGCCGTGTTAAGGGTTTTAAAATTTTAATTTTAAGAAAAAGGGTAGTTTTCAAAATTCCTGCTGTACACGTTTACACAAATTTTTCTAGATTCTGACTTTGAATTGAAAGCTGGTCGGGAAGCCAGTTGTCTATAACTTTTCGGTTTAAACAAGAACCTATACTTCGCATGTGAATTGCTTGTTTATGACCTGGGTTTACGACGAAATGTAATTCTTTATTTTTCGAAGAAAAGATTAATGAGGGTTGTGCATTAAAACCATTTGTAAGTGTACAAGGTTGATGTTATTGCTTCTCTATTAAAATATATTTAGAAGTGGTCATTCCAGTGAACTGCACATACTTCAGAAAGGCAGGACTTCCAATTTTTTTTCCTGTCAAGATTTTGGATGGTCAATGGCACCAGGCCAACTGCTGATTTCAAGACCCGCACTAATCCATCCCTGACAATCCCTCCTCCCTAGCTGTTGTATCATCCTCCATCTACCCCTAGCAACCCCTCCGTCTCCCCCTAGCGACCCCTCCACCCTGCCAGGAGCAAAATTACAATGCTCTGCGGGACATTGAGCGTTGGTCATTAACCATCCCTCTGCCGCGTACCATCAGCATCATCCTTAGAGAAAGATGTTGCCTTGGATCATCGCGTGATGTGGAGGGCATCAGTCCCGAAGCTAGCTACAATGTAGCCTGTGTAGCAAACTTTGAATGTCATAACTCTCCATTTTCATTTCTTTTTGTCCTGTTTCGGCTTCTGTTATTCTCTTGGCAACTTTGCAAACTTCAAATTTGTGTTTCATTTTGTGATCAGTTAGGGCTCAACATTAAAAGTTACTGAAAGATAAAGACCAGTTATGGTCATGAGATTTCTATTGTGAAAGAACATTGTGGAATCGATCAGAAAAGGTTGATCATCTAGCATAACTGTAACTTATGTGTATTTTACTTTCTTTCTTGAATTCTTGCCCACAATTATACAACTTCCACACAACTGCGCCAGGAGTGTCATTTTTGACAGACATGGCGCATTATAAATGTTCACTATTATTATTATTATTATAAGTATTGGTGTGTACTGCAAGCTAGGTTCTGGAATCATCAAAATGATAAGAAATTTGGCCCAGTCTTGGTAAAGTTACAAGCACTGTACACTGAAAGATGTGGGACTACATGACACGTGTGCGACATGTGCACAATATCTATCAGGTCCAAATAGATATAATAATTTTCCAAATATATCAATTAGTAGGCGGTTTCTCTGGAAAAGTTGTATCATCATATATTAGTCAAAACATATATTATTTCACAAGATTTAAATAAGAGCTTCCATTTCATTTGTTGAGAGGGGGGCGTTTCCTTAACTGGTCTTTTCGTTAACATTTCTAACATAATTTATATAACATAAGAAAATCTGTGAAGCACACAAGTCAAGATAATATAATATGGAAGTATACTCTTATATTGGACAAAGGCGACATTGCATGACACAACAGCAATTTGATCTAAAAGCAAGCCTGACCCTACCAAAAGAAAAGAAAAAAGAAACAGCACCAGGTGTTGCTGCATACATGTACATGTGTAAAAAAAGTGTATTGGCCAAAAGATCAATACAATGTACAGTACATTAGGGCTGTGCACAACAGTGTAATGAGGTACCCGAGTACACTCCCAGGCTCACAGGCGAATACTCGAATATTCGGACGCCATGTTTTTTTATAATTTTTTTGAATTTTTTTGAATTTTTTTGATTTTTTTTTGATTTTTTTTGATTTTTTTTTGAATTTTTGGATTTTTGGATTTTTTTGATTTTTTTGAATTTTTTGCCACTACCATACCACTCGGCAGTTTCTCAGGTCCCTCGCTGAAAACGCATGCAACTTTACTTTGAGTTGCAGTTGAAGGCGCCGATTTAATAAGAATAATAACAGTAAACAATGCTGTTTTAAAAACCAAAGATGGCAGAATAATCCATTTTCCTCCAAGTCCAAACAGAAATCTGGACATTTGGTCCCAGTTTCTGAAAGGTGAGTTTGACAGTGCTTGAGTTGGGAAACATTTTTACCGACGGTACCATGCCAGCGGACGCCGCTCTCCCTGGCACGGGTAAGCGTGGGCCTGGACATTTTTTTTTTTTTTTTTTTTTTGCGGCCGAATATTCGGGTACAAGAAATCGTACCCGAGTAGTTGTCAACCGTGCGGGTACTCGAGCATTCGACTACCCGTCGCAGCCTTACAGTACATACATGAAGAAATGGATTGTATGGACAGGTTGTTGAAATTGGATATTTATTTTCTATTATGCATGTAGCTAAACTACCTGCATTCATCTAAACTTTCTTAGAAAATTTGAAAGTAAATGTCCGTCTGCAGTAAAAGATCAATGTTTGATAGCTGTGTAATTGATTGTTTTTTGGACAATATATTTGTGTAAAAAAATGTGCATTGGCCTAAAGATCCATTATACAATGTACGTGAAGTAATGGACAGGTTTTTGAAATTGGATATTTATTTTCTATTATACATGTAGCTAAACTACCTGCATTCATCTAAACTTTCTTAGAAAATTTGAAAGTAAATGTCCGTCTGCAGTAAAAGATCAATGTTTGATAGCTGTGTAATTGATTGTTTTTTGGACAATATACATGTATGTGTGTAAAAAAATGTGCATTGGCCTAAAGATCATTATACAATGTATGTGAAGTAATAAACAGGTTTTTGAAATTGGATATTTATTTTCTATTATACATGTAGCTAAACTACCTGCATTCATCAAAACTTTCTTAGAAAATTTGAAAGTAAATGTCCGTCCTCAGTGAAAGATCAATGTTTGATAGCTGTGTAATTGATTGTTTTTGGACAAAAGAAATGATGCACGTCATCGGGACAAAATTTAATCGCTTTGCTCTAGTTTATGTTTCAGACGTACCCCTTGATTGTTTTGCAAGACAGTTGTGATAAAATTAAGAATTTCTTGATTTGTTCATGTATTAAATCACGGGTGTTCTCCTGATTTCCTATAAAATTCCAGCAGTTTTGTATACCAATCATTTTTTTTGCTAGAAATCTTGCCTCTTTAGATTTCTAGAGCATTTGTTTTTGTCTAGGGTGTTGAAAACCTCTCATTCCTATTTATTTATTTATTCAAAATTTTGTTTGTTGCTTTGATGTGAAATCGAGCAATGCTATATATCCTTTTCATGCTCCTCATGGCAATTTAACCAATATACATGTATATCAAAGATTGAAATTCTAAATTTTGTTACTTGCTAATTATATATAGTTTGATTCAATTAGATCACTCTTCTCCCAGGAACTTTAAACACATAAGTTTAGTGTGTTCCTTAATGTTAGATTTTTAATTGCAAGCAGTATAAGCTTACTAATATTCAATAAAATGAATATATGTCTTGTTAAAGATTTGTGTTGTCTGCTGGAGCCAGAAGAGCATTAACTATGTGTAAAGTGCTATTAGTTAACACCCATTCGGCTCTTGACATTCAATATCTTCTACTTCCACCCATGAAACTGCAAAAGAAAGTCAACTGAACCAACAAAATATTTTTTAACTTTTTTTCTGAATAGATTAGACATTTTCATATTTTATAGCCCGCACTATCGATCAATGCATAGCGGAGGTCTGTGACGCCAAGACTACATCGTCTTCACATGGTTCGCATGATGTTCAGACTGGTATCGATTCTTGCCTCACAATCAATTACACACTGCAAGTTTTCTTGAATGTCTTTTCCCGGTCATGTTATGCTGTCTAAGAATGCCATGGGTGACTGGGTTTCAAAGGACACAATGGGCCCTTCTTGTCCGAGAAACTTGATGAGCAGTCCGCTAAATACCCTTTGGTTTGTTTCTTCGAGCCTGATTATGGCTGGCTTCGTATTAGAGTGATGTGAGCCATGAGAAAGATTAATAGAAAAGAGGATTTATGATTGGAATTTAGAAGATAATCTTGACTTAATCGAGTTCCAATTTTAAAAAGATTTCAAAATGTCATAGAATAAAAAATGACTTATAATTATAAATGATATTTTCAAAAGCATTTGAGAGAAAAAAATAAATGTCATGTAGAAAAGAATACTTTGATTGCTGTAAAGGGGGATAGGATAGGATAGGATAGGATAGGCATGAAATTCACTACTGACTGCTGGGCAGTACAGCGAAAAATATTGCCCGGGCATAGATGTACTGTATATGTGCGATCCGTGACGCAATGATTGCGTGTGAAGTTGACAATGAATATGCACAGTGACACACACGCAGTGTTCTCAGAATCGTAAACTTCCCCACAAATGAATACACTTTGACAGGCATATTTTGTTAAATGTCTGTCCTTGAGAATTGGCACGGGAATGCGGTTTATAAAATAAATATTGAATGCTTATTTTGGGGGTCACTGTTAAAGCTATACTCCCGTGATGATATTGAGACTGCTCTATGCCCCTCAACTTCGTCTCTATGTAAAGTAAAGTTTTGATATCACGTTGATCAATATTTTTAACCTTGCCCCTCAAAGCATCCAATATTTCTATAATGATATCTGTGAGGTATGAACTATATGCAGAACAAATATGAAATAGGATTTTGCAATTTGAAAGGAAATTAATTTCTTTAAAAAAAAACTCATATGCAAACTGCTTATTAAGTAGTAATATCATTGAGGAATTATAGGTATTACATTGTTAGACTTAGAGAAAAGAAATCTTCTGTAGATACATAAATATATCGTTTATTTTCTGATTAATTTGGTATGAATGAAAACATTGAACACTTTGAGTGCAGGTGTAGTCCTAAAAGATTTTATACTTTTTTATTTAGGAATTATTTCTTTTATAAACTTTGGGCTCCGCATGCTGCAATTCCCTTACAATGGATTTAACATGCATGTAGGCATTTAGTACTACATGTACATTACTACATGTGTGTTGAAAAGTATGTGGTTTTCTTTGATAATGATACATAACAAGATAACATGTACAGTAGTTAATGTACATCTACCAACAATTCATCCAAAAATGGTGGTCTTGTTAGTAGATCGAGAGATAAATGTCTTCAGCCAATTTTTCCCCATTGTTAGCAAGGCAATGAAAGTAGACACTCAATTGAAATTGATAGGCAGTTACACAATGAACCGAACAGTGAAGGAACCTGCACAATAGAGCTTTTTGTAATCCTTAAATCTATAAATCCTTCCAATGGTTTTCTCACCCAAGTTGCACCAGAATTTCTTCTGCATGCTTTGACCCTGTGTAAGGAAATTATAATCCTGTTTAGTTTTTTATTGATGTGTTTCTTTTATTGTGATTTTGAAAGGGACTTGCTCATTTGTATGAGGAGTGTATACACGTACATTGAAAACATTACAGAGCTCCCCAAGGAGTACAAATCATCTCATCAAAAAAGAAAAGTATCAAATCAATCCATGCAACATGCCATGCTTCTGATAAACTTCCAAGTAATCTTGTATATTCAAGCTTGTTTTTAATAAATCAGTGTAATTTTTAGGTACAGTGTACTGTAGTGATACATTTTTATGCAAAGGGTTGGTTGAAAACTTGTACTCCTATCGACCTGATGCAAATATGTTTCACCAATGACCCCTACAGTTTCACCTACATTTCAACAATCCAACCCCTGTAATGAGTTCATCTGTATGAAAGCAGAAAAATAAGATAAACAGAATGGTGAGAGTTTGAAATATATCGGACCAATAAGAAAGTTATGGATGTTAACAATATGAGATCACTATATGTCTACTTCTCAGAGATTTTCTGCTTTCTTCTAGAGTAGTTTGCTATCTAGTTTGGATTTCCCATCTAGTTTGGATTTCCCGTTAATATCAAGGGCTGTTCATTTACCTTTTTTTTAGGGGTTAGGGCTGTACGGGGGAGTCAATATTCAACAAACTGTTTGGATATCATTTTTATTTATTTATTTTTTTATTTTTTATTTTGTTTGGGGGAAAGGTGTCCAGAGTGCAATGTTTTGTATTTGTTCCCTGGACCCATGCTGCAACACCTTTTTGTTTCGATAAACTAGATGTCCTGCCGACTCGCGGTCACAGGAAAATCTATATTCTGACAAATGTGTAGGTCATGACACAAGCTACATGTACGGTATGCCTGTGTGCGAAAATAACAAAGTCATTGGTGCATCAGTATAAAGATAAACATTCCCATACGTGCACAAAGTGTTGGAACGCAAGGGTGTCAGATTCAGAGGTGAATCCAGGGGAGGGGGCACCCAGCTGCACAAGGAGCAGGGGCCCCTCTTGCCCATTAATCTGCTGTGCTTTTTAGACACACATGACTTGTATGTATGAACAATTATGTCCATCCTCCATCCCTTCCAGCCAAATTGTATAACTTTTTTGTTGAAGTTATTGGGTATTTTAGCTTGCACAAACTTACGATAGATCCAAGCACTTTATGATTGTTGCGGGCTGAGTGTACGTTGGACGTTTAACCCCCTGTGGACTGAGAAGGAATTCTGATTTTAATAGTGAGATGCAATAGGGAGGGGGGGGGGGGGGGTAGAGGGGTGCTTGGACATAAAGCGATCAATCATCAATAATTTGTCATCCATTTTTTGAACCGGTGTATTAGAAGTGCATCGTTGTTAAGCCTATAAGTATGAGCTGTGTCTGATGTGTCACTTTGCAAAATCAGCGACAAATTGTATCGGAAAGGAGGATAGAACATAACTCCATTCCCCGTTCCTCCCCATCCTTCACTGGCCTTACATGTAGGAAGTACTATAGGTTCCAGATGTAATGCTTAGACACGAATGTACGTTACAGATGATAAACTAACCCAGGACTTAATGATGGATGGAAATAGAACCTGATTATTAGTACCATAGATTAAAATGGCAACGGCGTGATGACTGGAAGCGCCTGAAGGTTAGCGACGAGAAATAGAACAGATAATGTGACATGACTGACGTCCGATAAAATAGCATCACATAGATGTAGTCATGTAACATACCGGAGTTTAAGGGGGAGGTTTAAAGAAGATGTTGAGTTTCGGTAACAGTGAGAAAGAATTCATGAGCTTCATGATTTTTTAAATCCCTCATAACAAAATATTAATGCAGCACAAGAAAAGGATCGCTCCTAAATTGCTATCGTATTAAAAATAAATACTGATAACTTAAAAGTTTGGACCAAGTTTGGGACTTACGATATGGGACCACAATATAATTGAATATATGTGGTCCCATGTACTCATATTGCCAGATTTCTAATTTTTCTATGACAAATCTGCTCTCAGCTAATCAAATGCCACTATTTCAGTAGCTTATATAAACAGTTATTGTAACTTGTTATTGATAACAAGTTTCATAAAACAGGGCCCAGAACTTAACTGCATCTTTAAGGGGGAGGTTTTTAAACACGTCTGTTTTTATCCATCGTGTTAATGAGATAATTACATGTATGTAAGCATGCGAGTTGTGATGTAATGATGCGATGACAGGAAGATGGCTGCAAGATGGCTGCTAGGAGCGAGAAAGGAATTCTGGGATACGTGAAAGAGTTGGATGGGTAATATGTCATAGTGTAAGGAGGGAGAAAGATCCTACAACATGTACACCATGAGTGAAATAATTGTTTTCCTTTATGAAATTATGAATTAAATGTATAAACAATCAATCCATTTTTAATACATAGTCATTTGACTTTAATAAATGGATAAAGGTTAGTGTAATTTTTTTATTATAATATTTGTGTTCAGTAGTTCTTATAAAAGTAGTATGTTATTTTGGTCTTTGCCACAAAATCAATCCATAGTAAAAATACCAAAATGTCATGATTGCCGAAATCATAAAGAAGTTTGTCATGCATGGAGTCAAAATTTTCATGAAATCAGTTTGAAAGTTTATGATTTGCAAATCATAAAGGAATTTTATCATTGGCTGAAAGTTTTCACAAAAATCAGTCCCAAAAGTTATGAATGACAAGATCATAAAGAATTTTTTGCATTGAGCGAAAGTTTTCTCCCCCCAAAGAAATTTGTGAATTAATACATTTTTTTTTCCTGAGAGCTAGCAGCCAGAGAACAAAGAAAAGGGAGAAGAAAAAAAGTGCATTTCTTTCCCGATTTGCCAACTAATCATAATTCTTTTAATAGTTATATATGGACCTTGTCCTATTAAAGTAATTTATACAGTTTTCTGCAACTGTAGGAATCACTTCTACTAGATATTGAAGTAAATGGTACCTTTGACTACAAGGAAGAAAATAATTCAATCTGCTTTTTCATGACTTGAAAACGTGAAATTGACAACGGGTCATGAGGAGGTTGCAGTGGGAATGGGGGTGGTAGATCATGAAAAAATGGAATCTGCTGCTTCATTGAACATAATTGTTTTCTCCCACTCAAAAGAAGCTATATTTATCTGGAATTTCAGACAACAATTACACATTATTTGCTCTTCTTAACGGGCTTGATTGAATTTCTGTTTTCAAAAAACGAAAATACATTCCATTCAGGGGGAGTTATTTGAAAACAGAAAAGGAATAGTTCTTCGACCTCACTATTTACAAATTTTGAAAAGCAAATTCACAGCTTGAGCCTGAACTTGGACAGAGAGTTGAAAACTTGTTCGCGATATGGCACCAATTCAGATTACATTTTTTTTTTTTTTTTATTTCAAAAACTTTATTTTCTGCAATCAAACAAATCAATAATTATACAACAAATATGGATAATTATATAAAACATAAGGTATGCAAACAATATACAAAATATAGAAACAAATGTATAATACATGAGTAAGAGTAAACGTTGGGCCATTGCGTGTGTAAAGAAAGAAAGCAGAAGGTCGCCGTTATAAGCAAAAGCTTGAGCAGACGGTCAACCGAGCTAAGAAAAAAATGAGTTGTGAAATATTGGCAAAGTAACAAGAAGAGGGGGGCCATGATACTCAAATGATATATATTACAATTAAATGTGAATATAAACAGTTGGATTCAATATAAATAATTATAGAATTAGCATATGAATCTCATCTTTATAAGGCTACTAATTATACGTTAATGCCAGAAATAAGAGAGAAACTAAACAAAAACAAGGGTGCGAGTGGTGCGTGTGTGTGCAAGTGCAAGTGTCCTCATGCGCCAAAATGTTGAATCATCGGTATTACTATGTCACGTCAGACCAAAATTTAATGTAGTTTCTAAAGTTTTACAAAGAACGCTTTATATTTCATTTTGTAAGCAAACATTCACCATTTTCAGTGATTGATCTTATTACCAAAAAATGTTCAACATTTGGTGTAGGTATTGGATGTCAATTGAGTGTACTCTTTTAGATCTTTTATCCACCATGGATATAAATCCTACACTGCTACACTAAAGTTTCAGAGTATAAAAGTTTTGTGGCAACAGTCACCTATGGCAGTCCAGAGTTTGTTTCATTAGTTGCCCCTAGCAGATGAAGGGTTAATTTGGCTAATGTATACCGAAAGCTTACCAATACAAACAGAAATACACAAAGATTAATCTCTTTTCTATTAAAGCGAGCAGTTCACCTGAATAGGTGGATAAAAATAGAATTAAACACCGAGTTCAGAAACGTGATGTCAAAGTTTGTACTTGTGAGAGTGAGAGTACAACTTCTATGAACACACTTCCTTGTTTTCACCTTGGCAACTGTTTAGATATCATTCAAACACATGTGGCTACGAAGAGTCAGAAGAGTGTTAACTTGTATACTTTTTAAACTTTTTACTTAGCTCTCAACATACAAATTAATCTTTGCTCAGGTGGACTGGCTGAGCAAAGGTTTTTGTCCATGATCTTTTTATTTCCAAAATGGCAGTGATTACTAAGTTTTCCAGTGCCCTTGGAGTATTTTTTATACTTACATCATGGACCTACTAGAGTAGATCATGCAAGTTTTTTCGTCTGTTTAGAGTCGTTAGGGCGTTAACCTTGTATTAAAGTATACAAATGCCCTTGTTGCCCAGATTTCAGTGTTTTGTGCTAATGCATGCAGGGTGCCTATGAGTGGTGCATGCGCACTACTCACCAAAATATGGGTATGAGCAAACTTTGACCCGTTCCTCAGGAGCGGTTCTTAGGTGAGTGAGAACGGTCAAAGTGGTCCAGGAAGTGGACTTCTGGACCGCTCCAGAAGACCACCTTCCGAGGTGGTCTTGAGGAGCGGGTCTTATTAAGAGCGGTTTGGAGCGCTCTAACGTGCAATGTGAACGGAAGCATACTTTGAACGGAAGTGAGCTAGTGACCTTCGGTGCGAAACATGTAGTACGGTACATACGGTTTGTATTCCGCGCGAAAAAATTGACCTGCTGACCTGAGCTGCCATAGCAACAAGACCACTTTGACTCGTGGAGCGGTTTGAGCCATACAAAACTGCTCGGAGTGTGAACGCTCGCAAACCGTTCCTCAAGACCCGTTCCTCTGGAGCGGTCTAACTAAGACCACTTTCAAAGTGAGTGAGAACGGGGTCTAAGTTATAGCGTACTAAAGTGCTAACATCATATTTGCTCATCGTCCAGGTTACTGGTTCCAAACAACAAAGCCTGCAAATGAGGTTCACCAAGAAATCATTCAAGCAGCGGGCTGGAACAGGGCAAATTCAGGGTTTGGCGCTGGTGCACTTGATCACCATGTCATTGTTCAACACAAAATTGTTTGTAACCAACAACCTTGACAACTTGGCCAGTATGATGTCACACTTCGGTACTGGCTTGTATTCCACTACCAGAGTAGCCATCACATAAAGATATATCACTGCGCATGTTTCTCGTCAACACTGGCTAATGATGGAGCTGCATTTTTTCATGTGCGCTGTTGAATTGCGGTCATCGACCAAGATTGCTGTTGATACTAGCTGCATTTACACTGCAAGCAGAAATCATTGGTTTTTCTCACAATTGGAGTTTTGTTGGAAGTTGCTAGGCAACTATCCATAAACACGACAAAAAACTACCTCAGGAGTGTGGTCTTATTAAACACCACCCATGTTTTTGTGTGTGTTGTAAATGCTGGTACTCAAAGGAGAAAAAAAAATCAGTGAACTTTTCAGATTTTAGTCACATGACTCTCCTCTCTTCCACGCTAACACACACAGGTCAGAGATAAGTGGTGCATGCACACAAACTCACAACAAACTAAAAAGGGCGGTATAAAACTCTGTGAAAGGATATAAATTAATGCCCTTCTGGCTCCAAACGGACGATTTATGAGAATACAATTCATCTGTAATTCAGAGCCCTTTTGGTGCATTAATTATTAAGGATCATAAGTTCCAGTAATAAACAGAAACTTGTCAAAGCTCTTTGCAGTGTTTTGTTATGTAGGCCTACTACCTGTTACATTGTTTTAATCACGAGTCTATGCTTGCAGTGCACATACACTGGAGCATAAGGATACTATTGCAAATTTATTTTTAAAGATATTAATTACAATTTGTGTTGCAAGTGGATATAGAAATATCAAATTTCAAGTGTGATATGTCTTATGTGTGCACTCACACATACAGTGTATAAATGTAAATGGGCTCAGGATATTTCACATGTCCTAAAATAACTGCAAAACAGAACATGTTGAAATAGCTAAATAACCTCGACTCAAGCAAACATCACATTTCCTTCCTTTTAGTAAAGCATGCATGGACATGTGTATTGAATTCCCTTTTTAAATCATAGTCATGTTCACACAGGGATCACTGTTGTTTTTAACTTTAAGCGCGCAAAAGGAGACCTGACCTCTCATTTCCGCTTCCGTGTCATGACCGCAGTAGCAAACTGCGCACATATATACAAGGTTTCCGTGTAGAGTTTTGGATACTTGTTCTTGTTTGTGTGGATGCCCTGGAATTTATACGATGATTCTTTATACGATGTTTCTTGTGTGTGGACGCCCTGGAATTTATACGATGATTCTTTATACGATGTTTCTTGTGTGTGGACGCCCTGGAATTTATACAATGATTCTTTATACAACGTTTCTTTATAGAGTTTCGGGATAAAAACATTGTGTGTGGACACGCTGAGAGTCTTCTTCTAACAGTCAGGTTGTGCTAAACAATGCGCTGCTGTGGCCTTCACAAGTTTATGGCATCCTTCTCTGTGTCTGCTGTTGTTCTTGTTGCCTCTGACAGCCTTTTCCATGTACCGTAGTAGAAGTGGTATATACTACTAAACTCTATTCAGACATTTTTGGGAAACCATGTGCCAAACTGATGATTGGGGGGGGGGGGGGGGTTCTACTTGTGAGGACATATATAATATATGCCTGCAACATCCAGCAACAACATTTTGCCTCAACATCAGTTCTGACTATACCAGTATTTGTTCTTGGATATACATACATCTAGGATATTGTTGCATTATTCCATATTATGAGTAGGTTAGGAGGAACATTTGGGGTAGGATATTAGGCGATGAGAAATGTTGGTTCTGAATGAGGTAAACAGAACTCCTAGGTGGAAAAACCATGACCTCTGTGACAAGTGTAGGGGTCACCTCTTGTGATGACATGCTTTACAAAATCCAGCAAATCAAATGATAGTCTCTGACATATTAGTCAGCCATATCCTTTTCCTGGCCTAACAATAATTTCTGATGTATCGCAGACCAAAGAAAAAAAGAAGAAAAAAATCTGTGTCAGAGTAGGATTGTTTTTTGTCCTTTGAAGGATTTTTGTTGGGTTTGTTTATAGTAAGTGATATTTGCTCACAATTGTTTATATTTTGTTTGACAAGAAATCTTTGAAGTTTTCCAAAACTGGATTGCTCTGTGCTTCCCATATTTAAAACCTGCAAAATGACAACTTGATATTTTTCATTGGAAATGAGGGTGCTATATTTGGAACTGACTGAATGAAACTATTGATAAAGAATATATTAATAATTAACTAATGACTCACATGCCACCCAATGGTACCCCATGTAAATGGGTGAAAAATTGGCAGACACAAGTATGAAATAGATATCCATCTTTTCAAATTTGCCTAAACGTATAACTAAGACTAATTTGTTAAAGGTACTATGTCCCATTTGCAGGTCAAAAAAATGAAAAAGTTAAATTCCAACTGCATTTGAAAGATAATACTAATTTAGAACTTCCCTAAAAAAGGTGGGGCTTGAAAATGTCTTCAAGTGGGAAAACGACTACCGGTATTAGTTGTCAAATCGACTTTAGGGCTATAGAGCCCAAAAGTAATAGTCTTGATTTTCAGACAATTGTACCGAATGGTCATACGTTTTATGCTGCGCAAAGATTCAATCAGTTTAATCATGGCCACCACAAGAGTGGGTTATTGGTGTAGACAAATGCTCATGTACCCTTTACAACTCTTTTCATGTATGTTATTACCAAAGAAGAAAAAAAGCAAGTCAGTCACTCAATAGTGTCTGACAGTGAAGTCTAGCAAGTAAACGGATTTCCTTGCATAATTTGAATATGAGGACACTGCTAACGTTTAAATTTCACAGATAGGACATATACATGACATATTCTTAATTCCTGCAAAGTTCTACAGAATTTGAGGTTGGGTGCAAAAGGGACATAGTAACTTTAAGACTAAGATTTAAGGACCATCACTTTTATCAGTACAAATTCAAACAGAAGATGTCAAATGGATGAAAAACTCGCTGAATGAAACAGTTATACCCATATGTTTTCAAATTTGCCAAAACTTACAAATAAGACCATATAGACCAGTTTTGGAAAGGCCTCCCTCTCAAAAAATGAAATGGAAGCTCTTATTACCAATCATGTGAAAGAATATGTTTTGACTAATACGTGATGATACAAATTTTGCCGGGAAACCGCCTACTAATTGATATATTTGGTAAATTATCATATTATCCGGCCTGGATAGGTTTTGCGAATGCACTTCAACATTGAAAATTTGGGCATATATATTTCTGCTTTTTTGCGAATTTACACATGTAGGTTGAAGTATTGCCATCTGAAGGCAATATTTAAACAATATTGAATGGATATTTTGCACTCAAAACCCTTGAACCGCAATTTAACCACTACCGGTCTATATCCCTAAGACTAATATTTAAGAGGACAGTCACTTTTGTCAGTACAAATTCTGAGACATTCCCAAGAGATCACCCAAGGTCAGACCTCACAAACTGTCATTCACACTGGCCTTTGTTGAAAGACGTGAGGAACCATTTCCATGGACCTGACCCCTGAAAGAAAAAAAACATCATTATCCATGCTTTCATGCCAGAGCACATAAACCCTGCAAGTTTGGAGGACTTTTCCCAGACTTTGATCATCCTTGGTCTACAAACTGTGATTCAAGGCAGATCGTATTTATTTCCCTTTTCATCATAATTGTTTACCTGACCTTTACTTCAGAAATGAATCTAGTAATAAGTATGGAATATGAAGAGTAGACTTGTATTGCAACGTGAGTATTATACAGGTATCGACCTGGTCCATGACCATGACACATACGATAGTATCTAAACCATCCTCTTTCTCCTTGAGATTTAAAAAAAAAGGAGAGACTAGATATATTCTCAACCTTTCTTTGAATCAGCTTGGGTTTCATTTCCTTGTCAAGTGATATTGCAAGAAAAGAAAAGAAAAGAAGAAAAAAAAGTATATTCATATGAAGTTTTGGGCCATTTGTTTGGCAGTAAACATTTTAATGTGCATATTTGCCTTTCCCAGCCAACTCTAGACAATTTCTCACGACCATTGTTTTTTGTTTCTGTTGAGCCTTGGAATTATCGCTGTAATAATCATAGATCCAGCTTTGACAGATATGAGAAAAGCATGAAAGTTATAACTATGAGGAAGTTTGCAAAGTTACATGTTTGCTTAAAGTCAATATTTTGACAAATCATGAAAGCAATCCATTGTTGATCATGTGACCACTTTTATGCTTACTGATCTACCGATAGAGTAAATTTATCAGTTACAGAATTATTTCCCAAAAATATGATCAGTTAGCAGGTTGAAGTTCAAGGATAGAGTAAACCTGTAAATCAGGATAAAATCATGTTCCTTTTGAGTCCATCTTGGCCCTGTCTTACAAAGAGTTGATATCAATCGCAACTATGTGCAAGAGACTGCAAACTTGCGATTGATTGGAGGACTTACGATTGATTTGGATCAATCGCAACTCTTTGTAAGACAGGGCCCTGGACTTAGTTGTAGCTGTACTGTTCATTGATTCTATGTCTGAAATTACAGTTAAAGCCTGCTGACAGCCGATTTTGTTGCAGGACTATTAATTGTTTCAATTTGACCTACATGTACATTATCCTGTAGGGTTTAAGAAATTATGGGGCATATATTCCCCTACAAGTACTACCTTCTAATCTTTTGTAATCCTGCAAAGCGCTTTTAAAGGTAAAGACCAGTAATGGTCATGCGATTGCATTGTGAAAGAAACCTTGTGGAATCGATCAGAAAAGGTTGATCATCTAGCATCTAGCATCTGCAAGGTTCTGGAATCATCAAAATGATAAGAAATTTGGCCCATTCTTCGTAAAGTTACAAGCACTATACACAGAAAGATGTATATGGGACTACCCTATATCTCTCACACGACCATGAGAGAAACAAATTTACCAAATATATGAATTAGTAGGCGGTTTCCCGGCAAATTTTTTATCATCATGTATTAGTCAAAACATATTCTTTCACATGATTGGTAATGAGAGCTTCCATTTCATTTTTTGAAATTGGGGCGTTACCAATACTGGTCTTTACCTTTAAAGCACCACACAAATGCTTATTCCATCTTTATTATTCATCCATTTGTTCCACCAAGCTTATTTACATCAATAAATCAACGTATCTACCTATTCTACTTTGCTATTGTTGCACCTCAACATTGCATAACCGAAACTTAAAACACATCGCCAAATTGCTCATACCCCCCCGCCCAAAGGCGCCCTCCGTGACCCTTGCGTCCGAGCGCCGCCAACGTAACCTCTTCCTCTTATCTCTTCGCATCCGAACGGATAAGTTACACTAAAAATTGCTCCCAAAAGTTGAAGAGTTTTTCCTCTTTAGTCACTTTTTGGTTCGCATTTTCGCCTTTTATAATATTCTCTACGATTTCCTGTTCGTTAGAGAGTAGTTTCACTCCGTGAATTTATTTATTTATCAGTATTCTAGAACGTTTTCTTGCCGACTACTGTTACGTTTCCGCTTTTGCGTTTGCCTGTCCTCACTCCTCCGAGGCCTCGGGTGCGTGCGGGGGTAGTCGGTGGGGTGTTTTAGTCACTGGTAGTTTATTTAATTCTTGTTGATAATTGCTCGTACCCTTTGTTTAATTTTCTTTCCCGCAGGTTATAATATGTCTCGCAGTTCTTATTTTCTCTTAGCAGGTTTCACGAAGAAGAAATCAAGTTCTGTCGCGAGAAAGAAGACGAAGGATTCTATTAATAAGTCTTCGTTAGTTACGCCCCTCGGGAGCGGTGGTGACACCGCAAACCCCGGGGATGCGAACGTCAGTGGACGTTTATGCGGGCAAGGGAAGCCCAGGAGAATGGTTGAGCAAGGCGATACGTCGCCCCTCAATACGGTTCCCGGAAACCCAGAGGTTCTTACCCTGGGTGGAACGGGCCTTAGTTCTGCACCGCCAACAATTGTTCCGTCGGTTCTTTTGTTTGGTCGGTGCACAAATCCATTGACGGGTACGAAGACGAAGGATTCTAGTAATAAGTCTTCGTTAGTTACGCCCCTCGGGAGCGGTGGTGACACCGCAAACCCCGGGGATGCGAACGTCAGTGGACGTTTATGCAGGCAAGGGAAGCCCAGGAGAATGGTTGAGCAAGGCGATACGTCGCCCCTCAATACGGTTCCCGGAAACCCAGAGGTTCTTACCCTGGGTGGAACGGGCCTTAGTTCTGCACCGCCAACAATTGTTGCGTCGGTTCTTTTGTTTGGTCGGTGCACAAATCCATCGACGGATATTCGGGTTGCTTCTGTGGATCCGGACTTGAACCGGTCACCGTTCGGTTCTTCTGTCCCTTTGTCGGATTTGCCGGTTCCGGATTTCGGTCCGGATACCCGTGCATCCGAGTCGGATCCTGGGGCTTCAACTAACCGCGCCTCTCCGTCGGTGCGTGTTCCGTTTTCCCGATTCGGTTTGCGGGGAGCTCCTACCGTCGGGCCTTTATCGGATAACCGTCCCGTTTCTTCGGCCTTTTCCGTTACCGCTACGTCTCGTAAGAGGCGGGGTTCCCGGGACGCGGTGGCCGGTTCTTCCTCGGATTTTGTTTATCCTTCCAAGAATCCGCGCTCTGATTTTATGGCACCGTTTGCGGCTCCTCGGGGTCCGCCTTTGGTGGCTACTCTCCCTCCGTCGGTGCCTCCACCCCCGCCGGAATTTTCGGATTGGATGCGGGCTTTTGCTGACGCTTTTCGATCTTCGGTGCCCGAGTCGGCTCCTCCGGTTCGTCCTACTTCACTTTCGGATCCGATCGCGGTTGATTTATTTTCGGAGTTTTCCGAAGATGCATCGATCTCGCCTGAGCAGTCGCCGGTGCGGGTTTCGAGTTGTCGTATTCAGCCGGGGTCCTCTCTTTTTTGCTTCTCCGCCTCACGCTTCGTTGGGCGCTCCGAGAGGCGGGGATCGTCCCTGTTTATCTGGTCAAGATAGGGGGGGCTCGGTTGATCGTTGGGACACTGGTTCCATCGCTCAGTCGTCTGGTTCAGTTGCGGGGGATGATGCGTCTACTTCCGTTTGTGTCTCTGGCGCGGATTCGTTAGCCTTGTTTCACAAATATGTGCCCGATTCTTGTGTCGTCCCGGAGTTATCGGCGGGGCTTCCTGTCTTCTAAATCGGACTCTTCAGCGTTTCAGGGACTGTTTCTTCCTGATCTACACAAAGAAGAATTTGTGAATGCCGCAGAAGACTTGTCGTCATCGACGGGATTTCTTAAGCGGCAGGTGGACAAGTACGCTTTCGTTCCTCAGGATGCGGATTTGTATTTGTGTCCTAAACGGGTTTCTCCCAAACTTGTGGCGGTGGCCAGTCGTTTGGGGAAGAAGTTTGGGACTCGTGGTCCTTTTGATAAAGGTGACAATTTGTTGTTTGATCTTTTCTCACGGCTTGCGGTGACTTCGCATTCCATCGAGAAGTATCGTCGGGAGGCTGTGCTCACTTATTTGGGCATTCGACCGCATCAAATTCCAGGACTGCTTCCGCAGATTCCAGTGGCCAGCCCCCGCCTTTGTGGAGATAGTTTCACTACTCTACTGCAAGCCGAGATTGATGGTGAGAAGCAGGCTCGAGACCTGTCCGTTGCTTTTCGCGATGTCCAAGAACCGGTTCCAAGTGCTCGGGTTCTTTAAGAATGATTCTCAACATGAAGCGGTTTAACCTTCATTTGGGAAAGGTTCATTTCCGAATGGATCATCTGGCAACCATCCTTTCTTCATTGAATCCCGCAGACGTCGCGGTTTCTTTGGATCTTCGCGACGCTTATTTTCATGTGCCGATACATCCGCGGTCGCGGGATCTTGTGGGGTTTTTGCCTTCCTGGGCAAATTCTACCGTTACAGAGCGCTCCTGTTCGGTTTGCGCCCTGCTCCTCGGATTTTCACGAGAGTCGTGGCGTCAGTCATGCTGTTGGATCATATGCAGATTCTGATCAGCACGACTCAAGATCTCGGATTTCTCATATTTTGGGAGAAATCAGAATTCGTTCCGGCTCGCACGCCGTCTTACCTAGGTGCTCAGCTGGACATTCGTCATCAGCTGGCTCGTCCCAGGCTCGACAGGGTCGAGACGATAGTCAGGACTGCTCGGTCTCTGAGATGTGCACGTCGGGTGAAAGCCGAGTGTTGGCTTCAGTGGCTAGGGTTTCTCTCCAGTCTAGTCGGCATGCTTCCAGATTGTCGACTATTGATGAGTCCCTTCCAACTCTTTCTGTTGGAGTTTTATCAGCCGAGCGTGAGTTCTTTTATTGTCGTGGATCTCCCTGTTGTCCGGAGTCAAGGGTCTTCTAGGTCCTTGGCTTCGTCGTTCCTTCTTCCTTCAGGGCAAACGCTGCCGAGTTCCTCTCCCTTCTGTGACCGTCACCACGGACGCGTCGCTGTTGGTTTGGGGAGGTCATTGCCAGGGGTCAATGATTTCAGGAGACTGGAGTCATCTGGACTTTCTGCTCCACATCAATGTGTTGGAACTCATGGGAGTGTTTGCTTCGCTTCGTCACTTCCGTGCTCGTCTGGTGGGTCGTTCGGTTCTGTTTCTTACGGACAACGTATCGGTGATGGCGTACATCAACAGACAGGGAGGCACTCATTCTGTGGCTCTGAACGAGTTGGCCTCTCAACTCTGGGCGTGGTGCAAGGGGGCGAGGGTGTTCCCGTTTGCATCACATATCCCGGGCGAAGAGAATATCTTAGCGGACTTTCTCTCCAGAGGCAAGTGCCTTCCCTCAGAGTGGACTCTGCCTCCGACTGTCTTCAGGCAACTGGGGAGAGTGTTCGGTGTTCTCGACATCGATCTCTTCGCAACTTCGCTCAACCATCGTTTTCCTCGATATTCTCGAGAGTCTGGGAACCAGGAGCTTTTGCTCTGGACGCTTTTGCGATCCCGTGGAGGGATGGAGGGCTTACGCCTTTCCCCCGTTCGCGTTGTTTCCCCATGTGCTCTGGAAGATCAGGGAAGATCAAGCGATGATGATTCTCATAGCTCCTTGGTGGCCGGCGAGGTCGTGGTTTCAGGACCTCCTGACCCTCCTGGTGGGGGCTCCGTGGTCGTTGCCGTGTCATCCGGATCTGGTGTCGCAACCTCTGTCTGGTATTCTACACCAGCGGCCGGAAATCCTCCGTCTGACCGCTTGGCGGTTATCGGGAAGAGGGCTCGTTCGTCAGGTTTCTCCGAACGTGCTGTACAATTTCTAGTCCAGAGTAGACGAGAGTCGACCAGGACGGTTTACAACTCCTGGTTGGATGCTTTTCACACTTGGTGTGAGGAGGTGGGCGTCGCCCCTAGAGAGGCGTCTTTACCTTCTATTGCTGACTTTCTGATCTCTTTGTATGACAAGGGGAGAGCTCTGTCAACGATTTGTGGCTATCGGTCTGCTATCTTCGGTTTCTTCTGCTCCTCAGCTAGCGGCTCTTTTGAAGTCTTTCTTCCTTAAGAGGCCCTTCTTCAGACCTCTGACACCAGTGTGGAGTTTATCCAAGGTTTTGGCACTCCCTTCGAACCGCTGTGTTCTGCGACGCTTCTGCTTACTACGGTCAAGACGGTTTTTCTCATGGTAATCACTTCTGGTCAGCTTAGGAGCTCACTTCATACCCTTTCAGCTGCCCCTGGGCATATCCGCTGGGAAGGACGTGGGGTTCGTTTGATTCCCAAGGCTTCTTTTATTGCTTAGAATCAGTCTGACACGTCGGGTTCAGTGGAAGTGGTGCTTCATCCCTTGTCGGATTTTTCTTCGGTCTTCAGGGACGGACTGTGGTGTCCCGTTCGCGCCCTCAAATGGTATCTTTACAAGACGAAGCCTTTTCGCAAGTCGGATCAGCTCTTTCTGGTTTCTCGAGAGCCACTTTCGGCGGCATCTCGGGATACGATCTCCAGGTGGTTAGTCTTGGCTATCAAGGCTGCGGGCCCTGAGGCCTTGACGCCTGGCAGGGCTCCTCGTGCCCATGATACTCACAGTGTCAGTACGTCTTGGGCTCTTTTCATCGGAGTTTCAGTTCAAGATATCTGTAAAGCAGCTTTTTGGAAGTCTCCAAGTTCTTTTTCTGCTTTTTACCTCAAAGATGTGCCCGCGGGCGAACGAGCCTTTGTGGTCGCTTCTCTGAAGGCGGCTTCGTCGTCTATTTCTCATTGAATTGATAAGTTTGCTTGGTTTTTACCACCCGGCATTAATCTGTGCTGGTCTTTAGCAAAGTAGAATAGGTAGATACGTTGATTTATTGATGTAAATCATGAAAATCAGTATTGATTTTATTATTTACGATATAAATCTACGTATCTACCTATTTTCCCTCCCTCCATCCCCAGCGCCTTTACCAAGGTGTTTCCTAGGGAACTCGTGATAAGAGGAAGAGGTTACGTTGGCGGCGCTCGGACGCAAGGGTCACGGAGGGCGCCTTTGGGCGGGGGAGTATGAGCAATTTGGCGATGTGTTTTAAGTTTCGGTTATGCAATGTTGAGGTGCAACAATAGCAAAGTAGAATAGGTAGATACGTAGATTTATATCGTAAATAATAAAATCAATACTGATTTTCATGTTCTGTACTATACTATAAAAGGAGAGGAAATAAAGTCTGAAATAACATGGAATATTCAAGGTTTTTGGTTTTTAACACTGCTCATATTCTTGTCATCATGTTGGTTTAAAGCACCAAACAAGCAATAACATATATCATTATTCGTTCATTTGTATAGAAACACTCTTTTTTTCCCTGTATTTGATCAAGAGGAAATAAAATCCTGAATAACATTAAATATTCAAGGTTTTCTTTCTTTCAACACTGCTCATATATCTTGTAACCATTTTGGTCGAAAGTAGTTAAAGCACCAAACAAGCCTTTGCATACGTCATTATTGTACATCCATTTGTAAAGAAACTCCAATAAAAGTCAAAAATACCTTTGAATATTGAAGGTTTTCTTTTTCAGCACTATCCTGTTAGTTGTAAACAAGCTGGTAAAAGCACCAAACAAGCTCTTATTTGATTGCTGTTGTATAGACATCCCACCGAGCTATTTTGTGTTTTTTGAGAGGATATAAAAAGGTCCAAATGAAAGCATTCCGAGGTGAAGATGGTCTCACCGTTGTGTCACAAAAGTCACCATGTGGTCTATATAGTGAAGTGAATTTGTTGTTGTTGTTTTAGTCTTAAGGGCGTGTTTCATTCAATTATGAATATTTACGCCGTGAAGAATAGCATATATATAGTCTACATCACAGACTCAAATGTATAGGTTTTCCCGTCCATTTGACCACTTTTTTTCATTCAATTTCATACTTTTTTCATTCAATTTCATGCTTTTTTCAAACTATTTCATCCAGAAAATTCCTAAACTTGCACATCTCATAGTCAATTTTGTGTTGCATGGTCTTTCCTTTTTTGATTTGACCAATCAATCTCCTCATTTTGCATCCAATTTCTTCAAAGTCAAATCAATTAGTTTGCATCCACGGCTGCCAATGTACAGTACAATTGCATGAATCATAGTGTCATTGAAATTCATCACTCGTTCATTATAAAGGTCTGAATCAAATTCTCTTGAAATTGATTGCACAAAGACTAATTTGATTATTACATTTTGCAGTTGACAAGAATTTGAATGAAATCTTACAAAAAATGAATGGACAAGTGTTGAAATTGATTGACCATTGACTTACTTAAATGACAAATGATGAAATATTAACTTTTGTCAGTATATGTATATATTTCAATATAATTTTTTTTATTTTTATAAAACATATTTTAGATATGATTTCTCTTTTAATCAAAACATGTAGAATATACGAAATAAGTTTCTACAGGCATAGAAATGCTTTAAAATTACTATGAAACTTTGTGTCTCTTATGTTGGACTCCATAATCAGTAACTTAATATAACCTCAGTACAATGCTTGTTTGTTTGTTTTTTTCTGTCTTTTTTTTTTCCTTAAAAAAAACACATCATCTATTAGTAATTGTCATTAATTATTTCATTAATACATGTATATCGGCAAGATGCATAAACAACAAGAAGAAAAAAATGCCTGATTCATTTTCACTCTCCATTGCCATTGGTGATCAGATTTCTGATTTCCTTTTCTTTCATTATATTTGTGAAACCAAAAGGCACTTGGCACTATGGTCATGGATTATATTACTTACTTAGTACACACCTAGGCCTATATGTTTGTACTTTTACAGGTAGTATCATCATGGATATAATGAGTAAGGGTCAGACTTAGTGACGGACAGACAAAATGGCAGTACACCAGTACAGTTTCTCTATTGAGAAAACAGAGAAGGCTTTTGAAAGGATAGGTTGCACATTATCTTGAAAATGCTTCTTGGCATGCATGTACAAGGGCAAAGGCTTCAATAGGTATAAATTATTATAATAATAATAATAATATGGATATTTATATAGCGCCGGTATCCACCAGGCTATGACGCTCATGGCGCTGTACACGTATTATCCTGGTTTTATATAGCCGAGCTGCCAGCGCTCAAGCATATCAGGTACCCATATATAAGGTACCGGTATTGTAAATGCCTGTAATTTCTAGCTATTGTAGTGTTACAAAATATTCGTTCGTGACCTGAAACCCAACAAAATAGGCAGAAGTTTCTGTCTAGCATGCAAACAATTGTCAAACAGTGTCTATGCAATATAGGTGTAGTCATGTTCATGTTGACGTATGTTGTAGCAACTTTGAACATGAGCTGTACTCATGGGTATGAAACAACGACAGGAAAAAAGTTTTACATGAATTTGAAACCAGTGTTTTATTATAGACTACTAAAGTGACTTCTCCCCTTGAAATGGGATCAATAATAGTCTTTGGAAGGTCCCGTTATTGTTGTTTTGTTGGGCCGTACAATAGGACTTGCACTCGGCTCGTCATGAGGACCCCCAGTTTGTATTTGGCACTTGTTACAGTGCAAGTGTGCATGTGATTTCCCCTCTGCACATGGGTCTTCCATCCATGGCCCAACCCCCCCTCTGGAGAGAACTCCTCTGAACTTGGTATAGGTCACACACACAGCGTACACGTGCGCTATGGCTTCAACGGAGATGATTTGTTAGTGTCGTTTCCAAGGCTACTCAGGGGAAAGCGATAGTCTTGCTATTATTGAAGAATTTTTAATGCCAGAGCAGGAATTTGATATGATATTGTTTTTGTTTTATAATTCATGATGCGTTTTATACTGTAGATAAGGATGAACTATACTCTTTTGCAAGTAATTATAGTGCTGTGGTTTTGCATTACGTCAGTATTATACAGGTATAAGGTCATTTGAAAAAAGAGAGAGAGAGAGTGTATATGGGTATTATATGTAGTACAGCTATTGAGGAGTCGTCTACTGTATTGACTACATTCCTTTCAGTTGAATATTTCGGTTAGACTGTATTACACCCATGATCTGTTGAATTTATGATTTATATCACAACAATTTATGTAAACTTCTTATATTTGCCTATAAATGTTTTGTTTTTTTGCTCTTTAAATGCTGGGAGGGAGATGTTGCTACCCAACTAAATAACATGGGAAAGTGTACTGCACTTGACCATTTTCACTTGTCGACGGTATAAACTTTTTATTTAAAAAAAATCATCCAGGAATTGATTCTTTAGTAATGATTGATAAATTAATAAATTAATAAATAAACACAAATGAATATGAATAATTGAATACATGAATAAAGAAAAGAATGACTGTATGAATGAATGAATGAATTTAATGCTAAATAAATTCATGAGTAGATAAATACATTTCAGTTCATAAATAAGTAAATATATAAATAAATGCATAAATGATTGAATGATAAATTAATGAATGTATGAATGAATATGAATGAGATAGATGAATGAATGAATCATTCAATGATTGAAAAATAAAAGAATAAAGACATTAATAAATGAAAATGCCATTTTTCATAACATCATCTATCAATAATGGATTCAAAGGGATTGTAGTATTTAGGTGGAAAAAGATACCAAACTTCATGAAAAAAAGGATTATTTATGAAGAAGATATATTTTAACTGAAATTTGATCTTCACCAAAAAGTGACCCTTTGGCCTCTATCATATGTATACGATGATTAGGATCACACTGAAAAATATTGAATTTAAACTTGTGAACCTAAATGTGATTAAAGATGAAGATAGCATCAAATTATTACCCAATTAGTGATCTCGGGTTCTGTTATGTCTACCTATCTCCCTCTCGATGGGATCTCAACAAAAATATTTGGGATCCGTCAGCGACGACACTTCCCAAGACGAGACGCCACCAAATGCTGGTGATAACGAAGCCAGTTGTTAATGCACGAGTTAGGGCTGCTTGACAGTCCAGCTATGCGGCTAATTAAACTGGCATTTAATTGGCGGAAGGGGGCCAAACTCCTGGTGAGGCTCTTTGCCATTGTGAAGGGTGTAAATCTAAAACCGGTAGCAAACCACATGGAGCATGAACATACCACATGATATTCCTAAAGGCATCGTTTCACAATGTTAAATCTGAGATGCATGGTGCTACGTGTTATAAGTGTCTGTGATATGGTGTAATATTGAAGCCCTAAAAAAAAAATTGCGCTTCAAAATGATCATGAAGTGCCTCAAAAAAGTAAAAATCTGTGAGTGACCAGTTTTACCAGAATCATTTCCCCCAATAGACTGTAGTGTTATAAAAACCATTAGGAAAACGAAAAATGAAATTCCAATTTCCAATCATAAATATCTTGATAATCAGACAGGCGATCGGCTTGTAAAAGTCATGGGATTTCTGACTGACGTAAAGGTTCATAATTATGATTGCAGCATGAGCTAATTAAATCCAGGATTTTGTTTCAAAATCTGAGGCAATGTTACCAAGTCACTTTAATGATGTTATGAATTTGATCTGTTGTGCATATATCAATACGTGTCACAAGTAGATCTAGCTGTTGTCTGTTTTCTTTATCAGCGGAGCTGGTATAATCAAAGTTCACAGTTGACATTGTCTTTGTTGATGAAAAATACACTGGAGCTATATGGGCAGTTAATTCAGCTTTGGAAAATGTACAAAAAAATGTAAAAGAATATGTAATACCCCCGGTTCTCGTACTGTAGAAATGTATCTTTTGTTAAATCCCCATTTGCCCTAAACTCAGAAAGTCAAGTGCAAGTCCTGGTGGATGGAATCTACATGCATATAGCTGTTGCTATGTTGGGAAAGCTTGTGCAGTCTTCTGAGTTGTAAATGGTAACTTAATTTACAAACAAACAAATTAAGAATTTGAATGCAAAGATAAGAATTTATGACTTTTTCAATTAATTTGAATTCCTAAACTGTCTAAATTGTTTTCTGCTGAGATTTAGCCAGAATGAGGTAGAAACAGAATCATTATCCTCTCGTGAAGTGGTCAAATTTCAACATAATTACCACATTTAAAGGTATTACAAAGTTTTGGGAAATTTTGAAAATTGGGTGGATAGTGATTCTTTACAATTTTGATATATTTGGATGCCCCTGTGGATGTATTATAAGCACTAGAAATTTTAGCCCCCAAAACACTTCTGCTTTCGAGAAAAATTGAATACAAAAATTTACCGGTGCTCCCAGTAAATTTTGATAAATTTCAAATGGCGTCTACGGCCATACGATGGTAGCTGCGACCATGAAAATCCCAGAATATGTAGTTGTCACATATAATTTTTAAACGGTAATAGCAAATCGGTCGATTTCAGTCATAAAACATTGTTTTATAGCTTAATTGATATCTTGACCTTGAGAGGGCGCTATACAACATGAAGAGTTTATTATTTACAATTTCATAACTTTAGACCATTTCAACCGCGACAACGATCACTGAATAATGTAGGATCGCATATGCTTCCAATAACCAAATTCATGGCCCCATACCAAAATTTTGTAATACCTTTAATGAAGTTTTTGTGGCAAAAATGGCTATCAGCACCAAGTGCAGAATTTCCATGTCAGAAATGTTATTGGATTACTCAAACCATTCAATATGCATATATAGATCATTTAATTAATTTGTCTAATTTTTCTTTCCATCTTCAGACATTGGACGCACCACACCGACACGTTCCTCTACATGCTCCTGGAATATGCCTGTGGGGGCGAACTCTTTACATACCTCCGGAACAGCGGCCGCTTCAACAACGACACGGGCAAATTCTACGCCATGGAAATCATATCTGCAATAGACTATTTACACAAAGAAACCATTGTATACAGAGACTTAAAACCGGAGAATATATTATTGGATTCGGAAGGTCACGTGAAGCTCACCGATTTTGGGTTTGCCAAGAAGCTTGTTGATAACAGGTAAGCATAAGGCCTGTCCCCATCAGCTCGAGTTTGCCAAATAACCTGCTATTTTCAGACTCGGGATATTATCCTGAAGCTCTAAATTCTTCTTCACCAGACTGATACACTCATCACACAGTAGCTCGGACGGGTGCAAAGTAGCCCGCAATTTCCCCAAATATCTTGATATTTTGGAAACAAGACCAGATGTCTCAGAATATTTTCTCGACCAAATATCCCGCTTATTGCAACTGCAGGCTGATGAAGACGCAAATTAACTGGTTAATTTGCGATCGGGATAGTTAAAATAGTGGGTTATTTGGCAAACTCGAGCTGATGATGGCAGGCCTATAGAGATTGTATCTGCAGGGCCATCGAAGGAGATGAAGATACAAGTTTAGCTGTTTACTCGCTTTGCTCGTCCGATGGAACAAACATGGGACTGCAATGCCACAGTCAACTTTTGTCACACAGTACAGTGCACATGATGATATACGGTACTCCCAAACATCTAAGAATATTCAACAAAGGCCCTGATTCAACCAGCTCCACCATTGATTCTTGATCGAGTTATGAAAAACTCCTCCTAAAAACGTCAAATTTACAAGGGGTATGGACATGTGAATGTATTATTACTATGTTTCATCTTTATGTAAAGGTAATTCTATTATCATTGATGTGCCTTTCTGCAGGACGTGGACATTATGTGGGACGCCGGAATACTTAGCACCAGAGATCATCCAGAGTAAAGGCCACGGGAAGGCGGTAGATTGGTGGGCGCTGGGTATCCTCATCTATGAGATGCTTGCAGGGTGAGTATAATGATAATGATGATGATGATGATGATGATGATGATGTTGATGACGATGTTAAAGAGGATGATGATAATGATGGTAATGATGATAATGATGATGATGATGAAGGCAATGATTATGGTGAGGAGGGTGATGATGATACGACGATGATGACAATGTTGATGATGATGATGATGATGATGATGATGATAAGACGACGATGATGATGATGTTGATGATGATGATGATGGTGATGATGATGAGGATGATGATGACGGCGATGACGATAGTAAAAATAATTTGGATTTATATAGCCCTACGAAATACCGTCTCTAAGCGCTTTACAGATGTTACTACTCCGGTCATAGAGTTCATTCACTCACAATATGCACCATCTCTATTCCTTGGGGAGTATTCCTACCATATGGTTACCTTGATGGCATATGGCAATTACTTTATTTATATTTTTTTTAATTATACAGAAAGAGAGAGAAAGATAGAGAAAGAGAGGGAGAGAGAGAGAGAGAGAGAATGCATGTATGTGCATATTTTATTTCATATTTTCCATGAAGTAAACATTTTTGCTTTTCTCTTCTTTGATAATTTTCCTTGGATGTTTGCAATCTTCATGTGAACAAGGCTTCAGTAAAAATCTGAACACAGCATTCATCCCAAACATGCAGGGAATCCTCCCTCTATCCTCTCCCCATCCCATCTTGGACACAGACATTCATATGCTTCCCCATGGCTCCCTCATAAATCTATCCATTTACAAGACTTTTTTACATCCATATCTACATAGAGTTATTTGATGGTCTGTTTTACGATGACTATTTATGAGGTGTATGTGTTTCTCAGTGTCAATAGGAATAGAAGTGTGCTGCTGCATTGCAAGCTATTATGCAGAAGTGTCCCTCTTAGCTATTTTTGATTAATCTTATAGTAATATCAGAATAAACATCTCTTTTTTCCAAGGGAGCTCTTTTTCTTGGATCTGCCAATGCTTAAAATGAGATTTTCTGGTAGCATTTTTTTTTAGATGTTCTTTTTTTTTCTTCACCAGAGCTCTTCTAAGGCTTTCCAAAACATAATTTCTCTCTTCTCCTGTGTTTTCTTCAGTGCGTCAGTGTTCTGATTGGCATCTTTTGAAATTATTATACAGGGCATGTTTTTTAGTCCTCACTATCACCCCTGGAAAACGTTTTGTTATTTGGCGTAATGTATTGAAACCAGACTCATTTCTGACATTGAAATAAAATATGTAATTCTATTTCAAACTGCATAGGAGAATATGTATACTTGTGAGGAAAAAAAAAGAAAAAAGAGCTTAACAAAAAATAATCAAAACAGACTAGCAGATGTATGGAAAGATCCTCCTGCTCGCTCTTCTTTCAACGAGGTTTGGGAGCCGGGGTCAAAGCGAAGGGGAGGGGGCTAGCTGTCTCGAAGAGAAGTGTGTCAGAGGAAAGTAGTTTGTATCCCAAACATTCGGGGAATCTTGAACTTTGTCACGCAACATTTGTGCTTACCTCTATGGGCTATACATTATCCTCTTGTAAATCATGTGATGCGTATATAGGTAAGCCATTCTCAATTGCGCCAGAGAAGTAGGTCAGCTTGTATATTTTGTTAGCCATGTATGTGCACTATGTTTATCTCTTTTCATCACACTCATGTCTCTGTAGCTTACCTCTCTTTGTCTCTCTACTCCATCCCTCTCCTCCACCCCTCTCATGTTCTCTGTCTGCCTCTGTCTGTCTCTCTCACTCCCCCAAGCTGCCTCTTTACCCCCCCCCCGACTTCTGCTCCACTCCATACCCCTCTCTCACTCTGCCTCCTTTCTTCTCTCTCTTTCTCTTCCTCTCTCACTCCCCTATATTCCTCACTCTGCCCCCACTCCATCTATGTCTTTCACTCTGCCCCCTTCTCCCCCTTCTCTCCCCCTCTCTCTCCCCTCTCTCTCTCTCTCTCTCGCACTCTCTCACTCTCTCTCTCACTGTCTGTCTTTTCGTATCTCTTCCTCTATCTCCCTATCTTCCTATCTTCTTTATATGTCTCTCTCTCTCTCTCTCTCTCTCCCTCTCTCTCTATCCCTTTCTCTCTATCCCACTGTTTTTGTATCAATCTCTCCCCTTTCACTCTGTATTTCTCTTCATTCATTTCTTTCTCTATTCAGCAACCTATCTCTACTTCTCCATCCTATCTCTACTTCTCCATCTTTCACTCATTTCCTCATCACCTTCTTGTGAGCCTCCTCATACCTTGGGGCATTAATGTGCCTACCACTTCATCATCAAAAGTGTCATTCAGAGTGCATACTCTTTAACATAGGATGTTCTTGAACCTGAAAGCCTGCCTGAGGCTAGCCCAACATAGCAACAAGTAATGTATGCATATTGGATTCAGAGTGCATTCATATTCTGTTTTAAAAAATTTGCCCAGAACTCAGACGTCTTTATATTTTCACAATTAGACCGATTAGAGACTTGCACCATTTTTATGTACAGTGTACAGGTAATACCACATCATCATAATTGGTGTTCCAATTGATATCCAGTTTTCTTAATATTCATTTTCATATTTATGGCCCATATGGGTTGAGTGTTTATCCAATCCACACCCTAGTGGTAATAAATATGAAATGTATCTGCATTTTTCACTTCGCACTCAATACCTTATCTTTACTCTACCGACATCGAGAAGCGTCGAGTCCGCACTGAAAGTGGATTATCCCAAATAAGATTCATTAGAGTGTATATAGCCATTATATAATTATCTGCACTATTCAGTGTGCATTACATCATTATGATTGCAGATAAATAAGAATTTGTTTAGAATATATTGTCAATTGGTCATTGAGCAGAAAGTTATTATTAAACAGAGAACAAGTTCTGATGACCTCTATACCCATATATAAAGGCACACAATTAGGATTTGAATAGACCGATTGACTACCGTAATATATTCAAATTTTATGCATACTTTTTAAGCTGTTCTTGACAACCTGAAAGCTTGCCCGAAGCTAGCCAGACATAGCAACAAGACATGTATGCATATTGGATTCAGAGTATTGTGGTTTATTAAAAAAATAACAGGTTAATGGAATAACTCATCACTAACAGCCTTTTCACACACAGCTAAAATTCATCGTATCTAGAGATGATTAGAATCATCGTAAAGTTTTAAACATGTTTATAGACAAAATTTCCCAGTGTGAACATCGTTTATACGATGTTGGGATAGATACGAAGTCGCGATCCATACACCCCTAAAAGCAGGCTGCAGATACGAAGTTCGTATCTAGTGAGCTTGACATTTTGTGTGTGAAAGGTTATTCGTGTTTAAACGTGTTTCAGACGTGTTTAAACTGAATGGAGCGTGCGCTTTGATTGATGTGACATGACCTTCAATGCGCAATGGCACTACTGCGCATTTTACGAGCAGTAGTTAATCACGAAACGATTAACGATCGCACCGAAATTTCTGTGTGTGAAAGGCTCGTGATTAGTTTAAACACGTTCGAAACACGTTTATACTAGTCATGTTTATAGAATTTTAGCTGTGTGTGAAAAGGCTGTAGGTCCCCAGGAAAAAAAGATCCATATTAAAATTTGAATACCCCGTATGTTTAATAGTAAACAGGTCTTTTGAACTCCTTGGTGCGCACTCAACCAAGATCTGATACTGTCTGTTAGATTTCAGTACACCATCAGAATATCTTGAGGCGTAACTCACGATGAGAACGCAGCCGATGCTCTCTCTCTCGTGGGCCGTGTCAAAGAAGAATGCAAGAGGCATCTTCGTTCCCCGTTGATCTCCCGTGTTCCATTACAAGAGACTCAGAGGGGATGCTGGTAGAGCTCTAGTGGGCGAAGAAGGATGATACGATCCATGGGCGGTAGAAGAAAAGTGATAGGGACAGCGCTTATAGCACCCCATCAACTTAAGCAAGACTCCATACTGATTTTATAGGTGAGGAAGGGGGAGGGGGGGGGGGGGGGCTGTATGCTTGGAATCCATTTTTACACAAAATTTTGCAATCTGGAAAAGGAATTTTAGGGATCTATAAATTTTTTTAGAGAAGGGGGCGGGGGGGGGGGGGGGGGGGGGTTACACTGGAGTCCTGTTTGAAAATGGGAGTTATTATAACTTCTATTTTGGGTTTGGGTTTAAATTTTGGTTTTCGTAATTCTACAGTTTTATTTAATAAGACGTTTTTTTTTTTTTTTTGGGGGGGGGGGTTCTGATATATGATTACATCAGCAATATCAAAATTGCAACAATCACCTTGACAAAAAATCTAACATTTGTAAATGATAATCTAAACCCTGGTCTTTATCAATAAACCAATAAACCAATGAATACTTCACCAATTATATGTCATTTTCATATTAAAATGTTGACCATCGTCTATTTGTAAGTTTTGTGATTGCAAATGAAACTTAACACCAAATAGCCTAAACGGTTCAACTCGCATTATAGGCTTGTAAAAATGTACCTAAACGTATCACTGCAATAGATGCTGCATGGTTGTGTTATTCCTTTGCAAGTGAGTATTTACAAAGATCTCCTAGTGTAAACGGAATCTACCCATATATATACCGTCCAAATTTGTCTGTAATGTCTCCCTAGTCCCCCATCATCAAACTTTAATTCCCCTGTCCCTGATGAGTTCTTTGGGACAATGCACTTTGGAAGTGAACCTCGACTTTGAGTTCAGAAACTTGGCCCCTGTCATGTGGGCGGGCAAGCGACATTTTAGGCCTGTCTTGATCAGCTCGAGATCACTGATTTGGGAAATAATCCCGAAGTTACAAATCGCATCTTCATCAGCTCGAGATTGCCAAATAGCCTGCTATTTCTGATTTGGGAAATAATCCTGAAGTTACAAATTGCTTCTTTATCAGCTCGAGACTTGACCTCAAAACTTGAAACTTTTGCTCAGCGTTTGCGCATAGTGCGAGTCTTCGGGCTGGTAAAGACGCATCGGACAAATTTTGCCAAATAGCGGGAGATTTTGCAAAAAAACTAGCCCTAGATATCTTGGGATGATTATCTTGACCAAATATCCGGCTAATTTCAACTTTGGGCTGATGAAGACGCAAATTAACTGGATAATTTGCGATCAGGATAATTCAAATTGTGGGATATTTGGCAATTTTTAGCTGATGACGATAGGCCTAATGGTAGACCATCTACGTTTTGAAATCGCTGAGGATTAAGCCTAATTGCTAACATCGTTCAAGGGAGTCATGATGTTGTTTTTTGAGGGGATACAATCGTATATTATCTTCAATGTCTGCCCATGGTGGCCATAGCATTGCAATGTCTCAAAGATGGATATACTGGTATCTTGTTTGTCATAAATATGATAACATTTTCTTCCCTTTGACACGTGTAGACATTGGATATTTAAACAAGTTTTTGAGAATTCCTTGTTTTTATTGTTTTTATTTTGTTATCTGATCTAGAACTATCTGACATAATCAAATCTATATTCTCAATTGAAGTCACATAAAATTATATAATAATTCTACCTAATCAAGCTATACAGTTTGTTCATAGTTGAAATTCTTTTATATTAAGGGAGGAGAGAATATTGAGGTATCAATCAAAATGGGTGTACATGTACTTTTTTTAAGCAATCCCTATATATATACCCGGTATATATCTTTGAAATTTAGGACTTTTTGGCATTATTTCAAGATACTGTCACAGTTTTTAACAAAGAAAGGTTTAGCTGATATGATGGATTAATACTTCTTTCAATCCATCTTATCAATACACATTTAGATTACATATTAATTCAAGAAATAAATCTCTTAGGGGAGATACTCATATCAATCATTAAATTTCATTAAACCAATAAGATGGTTTATGTTGTATTAGGTTTCACAAACATCACAAGGATTGGATTTCAAGGTCATTCTACAAGTATGAAGTAACCTCTCTTGCTTTACCTAATTGGAAAGTGATCTTGATTGATTTGATAATGATATTTTAGCTACAGAATGATAGATGATTTGTGGGACGGAATTATACAACTGGATATTGGATGGAAATTGTTTGTTTATGACTTTGTCCTGTTCTGTCATCACCGGTACTTGTTTTGTTTTGATTCCTTTTTTATTTTCATCGTTTATTTTTGTCTTGTTCGTTTTGATTAAAGCATTAGAGAAAATCTTACGGGGATTATCTGGTACTTTGGTCTTAAATTTTGAAGGTTAATTGACTGGATTTTTAGCTTATTTAGGATCTCAGTTCTGCTGAAGGATTTAATATTTCCATCTATGAGCCATAATTTCAAAAAAATTAGCTTTAGCCTTAAAGATGAAATTGAGTTCTGGTCATGCGATTGCATTGTGAAAGAAACGGTGTGGAATCGACCAGAAAAGAATTTGTGTGTATTGCAAGGTTCTGGAATCATCAAAATGATAAGAAATTTGGCCAAGTCTTGGTAAAGTTACAAACACTGTACACAGAAAGATGTATATGGGACTACATGAACACATGGGGTAGAAATCCTACCCCGGATTTTTTCGATGTTACGTGACATATTTGGAATATGAAGGCATAATAAGAATGGTAACGCTCACAAATTATTTTTCACCTCTTCCCAGAACTCAACCTTCTCTTTAATTCAAATAAGTATGATAACAATTGATCTTCTGAGGTGCATTACAATGCAGTCACATTGTTGAAAGTAATTTGAATCATGATGATATATAAAACCCACCAATGGTTTAATTTGTCAGATTAGCATTGCCGAATCCAGGAAAACCACATCTCACTGTTTTTCTTGTTTTCTAACCAGGGCCCTGTTTCATAAAACTTGATATCAATAACAAGTTACAAGCTACTGAAATCATGGCATTTGATTGGCTGAGAGCAAATTTGTCATAGAATTTTAGCAGTTGTTATAGATAACAAGTTTTATGAAACAGGCCCAGAGCTCTTATGGAGCTTCCCTGAGCTAAATTGCTCTCTGCTCCTACTTTTAGAAAACAAAATCTTTGACATATGTTTTCTATTTTTTCTATATGATTTAAATTAACAGCATTGTCTGTGTAGATGAGCTTTTCCATATCAATACGGGTGCGTTCAATCGAATTTTCGAAGCTAGAATCACAAACATGAATCACAATTCAAAACGCCGTTACAAAAAGCAAGGTCACTGCGGTTTGCGTTCAAGCGATTTTTCATCAACGCTGATTCTAGCTCATTGCGAGCCAAACCACTGCACATCACACTGCGCAGTATGGCCCAGGAACTTCGGCGCGCGCTTTCTGGAATTGTTTACGGCCGACTGTCGACTGCTGTTTTGAGCATAGATCGCAATAATAAGACAAAGAATGAGAAGGTGATAGAAGGAAGAAACAAAGAATAACATAAGGAAAGACAGAAAGACAGAAAGAGAGAGTGATAGAATGCTTAAAACAAAGAATTACATAAAAGGTGATAGAAGGAAAAAACAAAGCATAACATAAGAATGGAAGGAAGAAACAAAGAATAACAAAAGAGAAGGTAATAGAAGGAAAAAACAAAGAATAACATAAAAATAGAAGGAAGAAACAAAGAATAACATAAGGAAAGACAGAAAGAGAATGTGAAAAAAGGAAGGAACAAAGAATGACATAAGGAAGAACAGAAAGAGAAAGTGATAGAATGATTAAAACAAAGAATAACATAAGAGAAGGTGAAAGAAGGAAGAATCAAAGAATAACATAAGGAAAGATAGAAAGAGAAAGTAACAGAATGATTAAAACAAAGAATAACATAAGAGAAAGTGATAGAATTATAAAAACAAAGAATAGCATAAGAGAAGATGATAGAAGGAAGAAACAAAGAATAACATAAGGAAAGACAGAAAGAGAAATTGATAGAATGCTTAAAACAAAGAATTACATAAGAAAAGGTGATAGAAGGAAAAAACAAAGAATAACATAAGTATAGAAGGAAGAAACAAAGAATAACATAAGGAAAGACAGAAAGAGCAAATGATAGAATGATAAAAACAAAGAATAACATAAGAAAAGGTGATAGAAGGAAAAAAACAAAGAATAACATAAGAATAAAAAGAAGAAACAAAGAATAACATAAGGAAAGACAGAAAGAGAAAATGATAGAAGGAAAAACAAGGAATAACATAACGGAACAGGCCACGATGGTATAGTGAACGCAAATTGCATGCAAAGCGGGCGCGCGGTTTTTCCCAAACCGGAAGAGACTTCGTCATACAATCATGATTGAGAACTCCGTCCGTTCAATCGAATTTTAGCGACCGTGATTCTTTTGAATCATGATACAAAACGCATCTTTTTCAGCGTTTCATGTTTGTGTTTTCAAACACGTTTATTTTTACGACCGACGAAAAAATCGCTTGAACGCATTGCGTTTTAAACTAAACGTCTTTAGAAACCGTGATTCTAGGGTGAAAAAGTGTCGATTAAACGCACCCTAAATCTTTTTTGGAATATGATCCTGTTATTTTGCAAAGTAGATTACACGACCTTGAAAGTTTGACATGGAAATTGCCTTCCCACTGAAAGATGTATGCTATTAATTTACACATGTGATCACCAATACGGATTAATCATCAGTCATCCGTGATGCATGTATGTCAATATGAGATTGGATTGAAACTTGTTGATTGAATGATATTGCCCCCCCCCCCCCCAACTTCAAAAATATGATCATCAATTTATTAAGAAGTTTCTGATATATTTCCACGTTGGCTTCATTGTTTGCATCTATCCCTAAATAAGATGGAAGGCAAAAAGTATTACAACGAGGAAAGAATTACATTGTCATCGACTCATCGATAGCTTGTAGTTCAAAAATTTATCTGCAAACATTCAAGTTCCTGAATTGTTTTAGTTTAAACTTTTCGGACCTGCTGTGAATTATCATTAGTGATCAGAGGGATGATACGAGAACTGTCCTAAGAATAACCTTCTCTTCAGACCCCTTTTCTCCTTTCACTCATAAAACCTTCTATTTTGACAATTTTTACAGGATTGGAGGTGTCCATTTGATTGGAGAGCATGCAAGTGCCCCAACCCCCCCCCCCCCCCATTTCTTTTCATTTCCCTTTTCCCCTTAATATGTCTCATTTACCTTCTCTTTTTATTACATTTTTTCATGGGATGGGAGGTTCCATTTCATTGGGAGCATGGGGAGAAATTATTGCATGCCCATGAAAGCCGATAGAATCACATATAACTTGTCACACTCCTCTCCTGTGAGTTCGATCTTTGCACCACTTCATAATTTCCTCTCACCATGCTCCTTGAACATCGATAATTCATATTTAGCGAGATTTATGGCGAGGAATTCTGGGAGTTGTATGTGGCAGATGTCACATGACATAGTAGAGGTCATGTGACTCCTCTTCCCAGATCCCATAAATTTGACATGCAATGAATTCTTGTTCTGAGTGGATGGACATCATAAAATACATCCCCCACTTCAGCCTCATTCAAATTTGATGCTGTAAAAACTTCCTTTACAAGATGCTGCCACAAGATCCAAACCTTTTTATGTACAAACGAACGGCAAGCGGTTGTAAGAAAGAATAAAGAGTTGTTACATGCTATTAGTTCTTAAGCATATATTTACTTGATTAGTTCCTAAGCATATATTTACTTGATTAGTGTTATGTTTTTTTAACATGAATGTGTAGTTTGCTTACTTTAATTGATATTGCACCCGGCAATGTTTTAAGTGGTTCAATTTTTTAACCACCGTAACCATGTACCTTAACCACACCTTACCACTGAAACCATGCAGATCCCAAGTTGGACCTTGGTTCTATTTGTATGTGCGCGGTTTCTATGTTATTTCTTATTTCACACTGGAATGCCTGGTGAAGTTTTGGAGGTGTAAACATAAACAATATACCAGTACATTTAAAACATTATTTGTTTAAATGATAGGTACAGTTTAGGAGCATGGTTTAAATGTATAACACGGAATGTTGGCCACCCCTATGAGGCTATGACATCAGCTGACACTGATACAAAAAATGGGGGAGGCATAGATTGAAAAATCTACCAGTAATACTAAGATAATTAGGGTTTAATTACCACATGAGTACTATAACAATAGTGACTATATGTTTCATCACATTGTGTTGGCAGATAATTAGGGGTTTAATTACCACATACATGTAAGTAACGTAACAATAGTGACCATATGTTTCATCGAATCATGTTAGCATGAAAGCTTTCGTGCCTCTCTAAAAACATATCTCCTGACTAGTTTACATTCACAGACCCTTGTCAGTCATTTTGGATAACATAGTGTCTGTACTTAGAGACTATGCTGACTACATGGTCATCTGCATCCCATAGGCTCTAGAAAGACGAGAAAAGTGGTCCTTATGGACAGACGGCCTCTATGTACAGGTTCTATTTAGTACAAGACACAGCCATTGACTGACAGCGGGCTCTGCTCTGCTCAAGACGTTACGGAAATGTATTCATGTGTCAAATTACGGTCTGTGCGTGCAGACTACTTCCAGACTGGTGTCACAGACGCACAAAGTACATTCCATGTTTCATGTGGCGGCCATTTTTGAAATCTAATGATCGCCAAGCATATGCCTCCTTTGCGTAACGATAGCTATGTTCGCACGGCCCATCATCATTCTAAACTTTTTAGTTTGCAAAAACTTGCAGTTCTAAACAACGACCAACTAACAATGATTCAGGTTCACACAGTATAAACCAGGCAAGCAGTTACAACTACAAGCTGACTAAACATTGAAGCAAATAGACCAATTTTTGTAATATATTCAAATTTAATGCCTTTTTTTTGGGGGGTGCCATGCTACAAATTACTTCATTCACCTGTTAAAATTGATGAAACCGCTCATGGTGTAAAACTTTGAATTAACTGAAAGAGTGTTTTTGCAAGGTCTTTAACTGCAAGATAACATCAAGGTTTAAAATTACTTACTTAATTTCAAGTTGGCAGACACTCATGTCAACAGCTGATATTTGTATAATAATCACTAACAGGGTTGACACTCACGTCATAATGAGCTTGTGATGGACGACAAACAATCAGTAACATAAATACATGTAGATATCTCATTATGGTTGTAATAACTTTTTATATGCCACACAAATAATCTTCCTGAGGGCTTATGACCTTTCAGAGGTCGCAGAGCTTTTGAGCTCTAGTCTAAACACATCAGACTAACTGACTACACTACAGTCACATGGTCTGTGTGGACAGACTACCCCCTCTTGACTCAGACATCACATGTGAACCAAGAAATATCTGAAATGTTTGGCAACACTAGGCTAATAAACAGACTCCCCTGATTGCGATCACCACCCATATACACAACACAGATGTCCGTCAGTGCTTAAAGGTGGTTGTGTGGTATCGAAAGGTCATTTACAACTCAAACATGCTCTCACATCATCAAATTCGTCTGCTGAATGCCAGAAGGGTATTAACTCTAGGTACACACCCTTTTTGCGGTCAGCATACATATTGCTGTCACCCCGGGCCCCACCACTCCGGGGTCAGAGTGTGCCTGAAATCTCTGGTAAAGGGGTACTTTCTTGCGCGAGAAAGTCCGGCTCGCCGTTGACTTTTACACCAGAGATAGGGGGGGGGGGGGGGGTGCTTTCAAAAAGAGGGAACATGCATGCACGTACCCTAAATAGCACTGAGTGGGAGGGGGGCGGGGGGCGGGGCTGTCACAAGACTCTGCATACATGTCTGCCAGTGCTCAAAGGTGGTTACATGGTATGAAAAGGTCATTCACAACTCAAACATGCTCTCATCATTATCATCAAATTGTGCTGTCAGCCAGAAAGGTTTTAACTTTATATACACACCCTTTTTGCGCTCAGCATTCATATTGCTATTTCAAGCATCTGCTACTGTCTGTATACAATAAAGACCTGAAGGTGTTTTGCCTGGTATCGAAAGCTGTACATTTATATTAACTATACTATACACACTTTAAAAAAACTTGCACTAGGCTTTCCCGACATAGCAGTAATGTGTGCAAAGTGGATTCCCTCTACAGAGATGCATATAGCAGGTGTATCAAATGTTTGGTATCCAGGGGTTCATATATTGAATACACATTAGTAAACAGGGCACCGTTTCACGAAACTGTATCAAGTACAAGTTCGCCGACATCTCTTTGAAACGCTGGTATTAACATTAAAACATGCTTCGACGACGGGAGATACAATCAATTTTTACAACTGTTTGTGAGCTTGTTTTTATGCTACAGGGCCCCCACTTGTCCATTTCCATGATGTCACAAACACAAAACACATTCTGACAACGGTGCCAACAGATTTAATAGTTCAAATTTTGACCGGCACCATTCCCCACATGGTTGCATTACATGTATTGAAGACAGATTACGCTATTCAGGGTTCTAATTGTGCATGGCTGCCTGATGGTAAGGCGGGACTAAAATGACAGCTGTAAGTCCATATGATAAATGACATGTCATTCTCTTACTAGTGTGAGGGCATAAAAATGGTATGATGTTCTGCATATCAAAATGATCATCCCTCTTTTTTGCACTTCCTGGTTAAATTTTGTCTCTCACATATCTTCCTTGATATGACCAGACAAATCCCTACATTGATATATATATATGACAGATTTGTCTCATAAAAAAAGCTGACGAATCGTATATTGTACTGTAGTGTGTATACATACTAATTCTATTTCATTGTTTACTGCTTTGTTGTATTTTTACTTCTTATTTGTGATTTACAGGATACTCAATTAATGATTTCTGCTAATCGGCATGTTAGCCAATGGAACTAATCATAATATCTGCCAGCTCTTTCTCTTTGAAACAATATTACCCAAAAAAACTTCAATATTCCAATAAGAAAACAATAAGAAAGGGTAAGGGGGTAAAGAAGGAGATGGAGAAAGAGAGACAGAGAGAGATAGAGAGAAAGACAAATGCACAAGAGAATTCTAGCGAAGAGAGAAATATAAAGAAAGCGGGAGAAAAGTGGAAAAGAAGGAGAAAAGAGAGAAGATGAAGATGGCTGAAAGTGATATTGCAGCGTCTGTTTGGAGCCAGAAGGGCATTAAATGATATACTTAATACAGATAGCACCCTTTTGGCTCTGAACAGACGATTAGACAAAAAAAATCTATCACCATGGAGATATCTAATGAAGATGTGGACCTTTTACAGTGATTTTTGGATGAAAATCAACCAAATTATTTATTTTGGCAAAAAAATTCCATTGGTTTGTCTTTAGATAAGTTTGCTCTGGTGATTTGTTTGTTATTGGTTTGGTTGCTGTTTGGCTCAATGACTCATTGTAATGAAGTTCATTGTTGTTGCGTTTAAATAAAAATAAAAAATCATCATTTTATTCAAATAATGACTCAAGTCAATCTAAATATCTAATTAGAAATACTTAAAAACTTTTTTTTTTTTAAGTCTTCCTTCATTGGACATTCTTTTTGGAATAGCAGGGACAAAAAAAAAAAAAAATTGAAGATGTGCATCTATAGTTATTTTTCTTGATATTCAAGAATTTCATTCATCATTCATATTTTACTTTTCTGACGAAAGAATGACCATAGTTTCAAGTCTCTGCATTTCCTGACGCGGAGAGGGATTCTATAGAAAAATTGCACATGTGGTAGATATTCATCTAATGCCATGGCAGCATATGAAAAGTCTGTTTCTCACCTGCAATTGGCTTGGGAGAGAATGGCATTCATCAGACTTGCAAGGGGGATTGTACAGCCATTATCACCTCCAAAATAGAAGTGTATGGAAATCCAAATGTATTTTTGTCTCAATGGTATTGCCTGATGTGTCTCTGACGTAGCGATCGACCATGGGTATTACAAATAAACGTACAAATTACAATATATATGAAATATACATTGATGCGACATGGTATTGTCAAGCCCTCGAGACGGCAGCGTAAAAAGTAATTTTCCCAAATGCTGTCTTTCATGTTTTTTAACACAATACCTCCTTTTGTTTATCTCCTGCTACAGGTACCCACCTTTCTACGATGAGAATCCATTTGGCATCTATGAGAAGATCTTAGCCTGTAAGATTGACTGGCCTCAGTCAATAGGATCCAAACCAAAGTAAGTGCGCTCTTTCAATTGCATTCAGCATCTCCTTTTAACAACGTTTTATTGACGTTTTAATTTTAAATACCTGTATGTGATCCAAAAGATTGTGAAAATTGTCGTCAATGGGTGTAAATGATAGTTATTTTTAAAAACATACTCTTTGTATAGGATCCAAACCAAAGTAAGTTTACTCTTTCAATTGCATTCAGCATCTTGATCTTTTAATGGCGTTTTAAAGTTGCTCATGCATTTGTATATAGAGGGCAGCACACTGAGCCAACAGGTATTACGCTCCCGTGCGTACTAGTGTTCCTTTATGTGTACTTTTGTACGGTAGCGTAATACCCGTTGGCTCAGTGTTCGCCAAGTTGCCCACTTCAGGAATGACTGTATATACCCGCGCGCGAACATCTTTAATAGGTGATCCAAAGGATTGTGAAAATTGTCGTCAATGGGTGTAAATGATAGTTATTTTTAAAAACATACTCTATTTATTCTCCCATTGATCCAAAAATGTGCCATTAGTGGAACATTTTTAAGAATTTTGTTCCTATTACAAAACTTACAGAGACCGTTTGTAAGTGGACAAAAGAAAAGAGCATCACTTTGTAGACCTTCGTTGAATTGTGTCTCAGTTTCAGTCTTTTTTCTTTCTTTTCTTTGGCTGTTGAATAGCTCCTTGAACGCATATAACAAGATTATGACTCTCTTGTGACTGAGTATCTTGTTTACTTCTTTGAGAATTCCAGGACCAGTTGTTGTGGATTTGCTGACCAGTTGTTTCGGTCCAGTTATACTTGCTGTCGCTGACCTCGCAATGCTTTATGGGCATTCCTATGGCCAGTTCAGACTGGAAGAAATTTGTGCAAAAGTCGTTTTAATAAACGTTGTATAAAGAATAATCGTATGGCAAAAGGGGCGTATAGACTGGATAACAACATTATATAAAGAAACTAATTTAAAGAAAGATGTCAGTTGAAATGACGACTGGCCAATCAGCAGCACATGCTCAAGAATAGCCCTGCCCAGTTATACAAGTTTCATTCGAAACAAGGTTCAGACGAGAATGTCTTTATTTAATTTATGATCCAAATATGCCCAGTTATACAATTTTCATTTCGAAACAAGGTTCAGACGAGAATGTCTTTATTTAGTTTTCTGATCTAAATGGTACTCAAAAATGTGCCTCACTTTACAATATATTGTCAAAGGACATTCAGACTAGACAACATTAATTACTTGTCATATACATGTTGCTCTTTGATGTTTGTATAACTATACCATGAATTTTGGTGTTCTGAATGGGGGGTTAGAGCTCAGCCTCTGATTCCAATTCCCCTTAGAGTATATCAATGCTGTCTCCTTGTGTCAAATTTTGTACTGTTCATGAAAACGCTTGTATGTTTGTTTGTTTGCAATTTTGTTTGGATTGCTTGTGTACTTGTTGACATGATGGGTAATTTGTTTTCCATTTCAGGAATTGATAGTCCCACCAATTCATGACATGTTGTCAAACAACCGAAGCCATTTCCTGTGTGATTTAACATTTCTATTTTATGTCAATTGACAGTCACAACGAGAGATAAGGAAAAAGTACTTTAGTTTTACCCACAGCCAGGGCCCCACACTGATGTTTTTACACGAAGGGGCTCAAATTTTTATTTTTAAGGTCTGTATGCATAAACCCTATGTAGAAATTTTGAAATTCTGGGATCTGGAGGTCCATGTATATTTGGGTGGCCATGTTTCCAGGAAGCCTGTTAGTATTGAGCCTGCTACATAGCTTTTGGGCTAGGGCTAGGGTTGCAATCGGTTTTAGGTTTAGGTTTAGGGTTAGGGTTAGGTTTCTTTAAAACTGTCACCAATCTGTTTCTCTGATTTTTCTTCCGTCTTTTAGAGTTGTTTGTTCTGAGGTGGGATTTCCCTTTAAATTTACTCTTTCTACATCCTTTCATTGGAGAGTTTAATGATTCCCAACAAAGACACTTAAAGAGGTGTTTTGACAGGAAAGCACATTTTAGGTTTCCGTTGAAGGACCCACCGGCTTTGTTGTATCAATCTTGCTGAGTTAATGTGCCGGACCTTTTGTGAAAGCTTTAATTTACCGTAACATCAGAGTAAACATTTAATGATGCAGAAGTAAGGGATTTCATGGTCAGTAGAAAAAATATTAGATGCGTTGAGAGTGGTTTGAGGACTCTTGAGGAGGGGGGGGGGGGGGGGGGGGGTGCACAGGTCCAAGCAACAACAAAAAGGGTCATCAGATTTGTGTACCATTTTGTCTAAATCTCTTACAATTAAGCAACAACAAACAGCCATATCTTCCTCCCTAATTTCCATATTGTGTTTTCATTTTTTTGTATTGTTGTTATAATTATTGTTATTTTTTAGGGGGAGAGGTGTCCCTGTGCCCCCCTGAATCCACAACTGGTATTCAAATGGTACATGAGGTCATAAAATAGGGCTACATTCTGTCCATTCATACAATTCTTCCATTTTAGATGAATTCCGATAGAATTCAATAAAAAGGGATTTAACAGATCATTACCTAAAGCTCAAAAGATTAAGGAAAGACAGATTGTCCCTGATTAAGTGACTAATGTCTTTTTTAAATGCAAGGCTCAAGTAATTAGATAGAGTACAATTGCGATGGATTTGAATACCAATAAGGCCTAGCTTCAAATATCCATGTATTCCTTCTTTCTGATCTACAATTCAATATTCAATTTCTTTCTGTATAATTTGACGACTTATGCTTTTGTTATTTTTCGTATTTTGGGGGTTTTAGAGACACACGTGCGCTGGAGACATCTTTTTGTTTATGGATATTACCTAAAAATACATTTTTCAAATTTGACAGATGATGATGGAATGCCATTATGAAATTGAAAATGAGAATATTATAAACTCTCCAGTTTCTACCTTTTCCATACACATTTGAACTTTTTTCTGTAGTGAAAATTTGGCCAAGGCCCCCTACCTGAATATGAGACTTATCTTGCTCCACGTATGTAGAATCGGACACCCGGCCTAATGCCCGGATATCATCACACTGCTGCCTGAATAATTGAACTTTAAAAATCCCCCCCCCTGGTTCATATTCCTATGGTTTTATAGTTCAAATTGTATTTGAAATTTGTATGTGTTTTTTGTGTGTGTTTTTGTAATTCAAGAATGAAAAGTGGATTGTTTGAATTTAGGGCCCTTGTAGAATACTTGCAGATGTAAGCTTTGATATGTCACATTCTCAAGAAACATGAATCGGGACAAATCAATTTTTCACATACATGAACTTTACAAAATTACAAAACTTGGTAAGGCTAGGGTATGGAAAATTCAGTTAACTGTAGGTTGGATAGCTCAGTCGGTAGAGCAGTGGTCTCATAATCTGGGGACCCGGTTCAAAATCAACGCGATGCACTAGTGCCCTTTGGTAAGGCATTAATTCTCATTACCAGGTCCCTCGGAGAGGACCTAAAGCCGTTAGCAGTCAGGTAAAATAACCACCACCATTTGAAATTACACATGTATTCTACAATGTGCGATAGGATTTCAACTGAAGTGTATCGAGTGTCGCATAGTAACCTGGTCAGAAGTATACAAAACTGGGTAATCAGGGATGACATTTAATGAAGTGTATCCAATGAGCTGTGATCTTTGATAGGATTAATGCTACCGTTGGTACTAAGCTTCCTCGAAAGCCTTTCATACAGGGCTTAAGCCAACCAACGTCATGTATCGGGCTTCTGAGGCAGTGAGCCGACACTGGTAGAAGTAACTCCAAGGGTCGAGGGTTCAAATCCTAGCCAGGCACCAACGATCCTTTAGAACGTCCTTTAGCAAGGCGTTAATCCACATTTACCTCTCTCCATCCTGATGTTAAATGGGTTACCAGTAGGATGCATTGTATAGTTTGCTTAGCATTGTAAGTATCTGCCAAATAGCTCCTGGCTGGAATCGTCCCCAGGGAGTGGAGAGTGTATATACATTGTGTGCAGGCTTGCCTGAATCCTATGACTGGGGTGATAGCATTATATATGTGTTCAGGGCTCAAATTAATTTTTTGTCCACGGGGGCTCTTCCAAAAAAAAAAAGAGCCCCTGTGAGCCTTCTCACGGGGGCTCTTTTAGTGCTGACGGGGGGCTCTTATTTTAATACAAATTTATATTGAATTGGAACCCCTGAAACTCCTAAATTCCTTGTTATTTTATTATTACCATTGATTTAAGTCGGCATTTTTCCTCTCAGAAATTTACTTGTTACATAGCTGTCATTCTCTCCATTTCTTCCCGTTCTGCAAATAATTTCCTCCTCATTATTCGGAGCAACCTTATTTACATTCTTTCTTTACTTTTAGTCTTTACCATATCCTTCCAAAACACAGGGGCGGATCTAGCTTTTTGCTAAGGGTGGGGGGAACCAAGTGGAACATCGTCCACCAGTCGTCCACGAGCCGCGTAGCGGCGAGGCGATATTTGTTGTTGCTTTTTTGAACACCCGTAAGTGATGTTTTCCTGGCATCTACTAACATGCGGAGCATCGTCCACGAGCCGCGAGGCGATTTTTTTTTTGTGCTATTTTGAACCTCCATAGGTGATGTTTTCCTGGCATCTACCGACATCTACTAATTCTTTGTAGGACTGGACACATGATGGCATTTTTCTATGCGCATCACATTTTCACTTGGCAGCCCAAGGGGGAGGGGGGGGGGGGGGTTAACTTGTGACCCCCTAAACCGCCTAGATCCGCCCCTGCAACATTTTTGGTCTTTTCCTTCTTCTCAATATTGATATACTGGTTGAAGTACATTATATGCTGGTCTTTTAGAATCACCAGATTTCAGAGGATTCACACTTTTCACAACGAAAAACTTCTCCATGTTTCAGTTCTTGCGCGATCGTCTCCAGCTCCAGCAGATATTGGGCGTCAGCGTGCACAACGGTACTACCGGCGCAGTATAGTCATTGATGACGGCCGCACTAGCTGCACTGCGAGCTTTCGTTGTTTGTATCGGTAATACTCATAGAGATGGGAGAGATAGCGCCATCTAAGTTCCTTTTCATTGGTTTAAGGTTTGAAAATTGATACTCAATATTGTGTTAAAGTTATATCAGAAAAGATAATCTTTATTTTATATTTCCACGGGGGCGATTTTTAATTTTGCAATCGCCCCCGTGAGCAACCTGACGGGGGCGATTATGGAGCTGACGGGGGCGAATCGCCCACCGCCCCCGTGTATTTTGAGCGTTGTATGTGTTACATAAGTGTTTTGTATACCCATAATATTATTTTATTTGCTCTGGCGACGATCGCTTCAGGCTTTGTTTTCATCAAAAGTACATATCGGTAATATAGGGGTATATTTTTGTTTTATTTGTGACCTCCATGCTATTCTTCTCTTTTGAAATAGAATCAGATTCATTGCTTTGGTGACTTCATGACTCTCCTATTGTCACATTGTTTGTGGTGTTGCAATAGTTTTACTAGCGCTTGTCATTTAATTTTTGTTAGAGGTGAATTAACACACACACAAGTAGAGGTTAGGATAAGATATGTATTGCATTCTGATGTGTGGGCCAGAAAACAAATCTATATGTTGTAGCTGGGGTAAGACATACAAACTTATCCAAATCTCGTTGAAAGTTCATTTTCATGAAATATCCTCATGTTTTAATGAAAAATATGTCATGATACAGTGTATGGTATTAAAAAAGTGAACTTTTAAAGGTCATCCAAATAGCTTGCTTGTATATGTTGGGAGGCAGTGTAGAAAAGGGATATACAGTACTCCGAGTCCGCACAAAGAAAAGGTATTGAGGCATGCTGTAGGTGCAAGCAATCGTTACTTCTACAAAAAGCTCAACTGTCTGGCCTGAATTTCATTAACGGAGGATTTACTCTCCAGGAATTGATCCGCCTTTTGTTTCAAACTTAAGTGCATGGAACAAGGGAACACTGTTGTATTGATTTTCAGGGTTGCTGTTACCCCTAGCACAAGGACACGTAACCCCCCATGAAAAACCATGCTCCACTTGCTCCAGAGTCCAGTCGATAATAAGGCCTGTCCTCATCAGCTCGAGATTGCCAAATAGCCCGCTATTTCTGATTTGGGAAATAATCCCGAAGTTACAAATCGCGTCCTCATCAGCTCAAGATTCAACCTCAAAACTTGAAACACGACCTTGAGAAATTAGCTCGAGATATTTTGCTAAGCGTTCGCGCACAGTGCGAGACTTCGGGCTGGTGAAGATGCACTGGACAAATAGCGGGATATTTTGCAAACTATCCCAAGATATCTTGGGATGATATTATCCCGACCCAATATCCTGCTAATTGCAACTTCGGGCTGATGAAGACGCAAACTTACTGGATAATTTGCGATCGGGATAGTTGAAATAGCTGGATATTTGGCAATCTCGAGCTGATGAAAACAGGCCTAATGGAGTATTCATGAAGACCGGTGTGTAATCTATATCATCTTAGAGTGGATTATGTTCATTGTTTCAGAGCAATTGGGTGAAACATTGGTCACAGGCTGAAGCAGCTGAATAATAGGTTGCAATAATGTTTACCTGTTGCTCGTGTAGCACTTAGCAGTGTATTGGGGGCATATCAAATGGTGGAAAAAATGAAAAAGACGAAGGGAGGGTATCTCAAAAAAAGGAGCCAGTTGAGGATGTCTCCCCCTCACTTTTCTCTATCCATTGGGGGGGGGGGGGGGGTATAAATTTTCTGCTCTGGGAATGTAAAACATGGCTTTAATTCCTCAAGGAATACGTGCAAATATCCATTTCTGTAACCGATTGAAATATAAAGTACAATTGTATACAGGTGTGTCCAAAGGAAAAGTAAAACTTAATCTTTTGTAAACAAATCTTAAGTTCAAGTTTTAGATAATTATAGGTATCCTATACCGCGAGACTTCAAAAAAATACTTTCCTTACATTACTACAATAAACGTGTTGGAATGTTTTATTGCTCCCCTGTTTGTTCTATTTGACATCTGATTCTAAGCCAGATGCCATTTTATTTTCCAGGTAGGTTTCCTAAATCACCAATACCCTCCATGACCTTTGACCTTGCCCACCTGCGTGATGTTGTGCACAGGTCTAATGTTGCTTTATAAATTTGGATTATTTTGCCCCAGCATTATGATGAGTAGTCTCTTCTGTAATGTGCAGACCGAACGTTTTAGTTATATGTTCGGTTGAATTTGAATTGATTATAATATTAACAATGATAATGATATTAGTGATATTATTATTGTTAATTTGTTATTGTTATTATAATTATTTGATATTGTTATTATAATTATTTGATAGTAGTATTGGTATTATTATTATTATTATTATTATTATAAGTAGTAGTACCTTTTCTTGATTATTAATGCATTAAAGGTGGACACGTGTAGAAAATTCAAGAGCATCTGAGCCCCCCACCCCCTGTATTTTTCTTGAACCGCCCCTGCCTATCCCTTTACGAGATATGGATTTAAAAATGGGACGTTTGATGTTAATTTCATGTATGTAACTTGACAATACAATACCTGTAATGATCAAATACCTTGGCCTTGCCTTTTATAATTTTTTCTACATCAAATAAATTCAGACTATAATAACATCATAAATTCAGATTACATCTGGCTAACAACATCAGTCATCACCCCCACGAGGTAATTACTGAACAATATGTCTGTCAAGTATCCACTTGCGGAACGATAGCAAAGTGTCCTCCCCCTTGATTATAGATAAGTTCTGAACAATGGAATATTCCATGACATTGTTTTCACTCGTGCGTAAGGATGAAGTGGTGAAAAGGTGAGCTCTCCCTGCAACCCCCCCCCCCCCCCCCACCTCAAGCGGAGCTGAATGAATGTCGGGAAATCCCTCCATGGTCTCAATCTTCTTTTGTGAAAACCTACTTGCGACCTGAGGGTAAATGTCTACTGCAAGAGGGTTGCAGGCGTGCAAATATGTTTGCCCGTAATGGGTTTTAGCTCGCTTAAAAACTGACAGACATTGCATGTTTTCTTCTCAGTTATCTTACTGCTTTCAGTGCTTACAATAATTTATACCATTACCAAGGAAACGTTAATCACTGCCTTTTGATATAAAGAGAGGATTTAAGATTGACTTTGAGGTTTAATCTGGCCTTCTTGTTCAGCTTACCTCTTTGGAAAGAGTCTGATGAACGAGACTATCTATCCAATGGGGTATCAAGCTGAGTTCATGTGACTCCATCATTGTTTGAAAGTACATGTTGACCTCATAGATTGCCGACCTTATTCTGGTTACTATGGTAATCACAAACAATTGTATCCGTCTATTAATAGCTGGGAGGGTGCTCTCCTCGTAGAACGTTTCATGCAGGGATGAATGGAGTCTAAGTGGGGGCGTTTTTAATTTAGTTTTATAAAACCTTTTAATACAAGGCTGAAAAGGGAAATTCTATATCATATCTGATATATCATAGCTGGAGATAGAGAAAGATTATTTTGTTGAACTATTGATGATTACAGCATTGATCTCGCAATGGTTTTTACTGGTGTTTCGGGAATCCATATCTGCATGAGTCTGCTTAAATCACAATATACGTGATTCTTTGGTAATAACCTTGAAAGTGCTTACTGTAGATGGAATGATATTTTTGTCATTTACTGCATATTGTACCTGTTTTCATGTCAAAGATATGATTGATGCAATATGAAGTTGAAAAAGAACCCTTGTTTGTTTTTTCAAAGTAGGGGGAAATTGTTGGTTAGGCCAGGAGCAGGGTAGGCCAAGGCTTATAGGCCAACCTTCTCTTTACATAGTGTTAATACTGGGGTTTTATGCTTGCCATGATTTACGATCCAGGAGAAAATATGTGATGTTTTAGGAATGTTTGAAAGTAGAGGTAGGAATAATTTTGGAATAAATCACCCCAACCTCACTCCTTTACGACTGTTTTTTTAAACTTGATGTTGGGATTTCATCAATTGTCATCTCATTTTTATTGATGTATGAAATAGACCCTATATGGATATAATGTATGTAGAATAATCTAGCGGGCAGTAACCTAGCGGGCAGATTTAGAAGGGGGAGGGGGTGCATCTGGCCTGTACCCCCTTCCCTTTAATTTGCAAATGATTTTTGGTTATCGTTCTGTGTGCCTATTTATTGTCGAATTAGTTTTATATGCTGGGTATAAACATATTAGGTCCATGGTATGAACAGAAGAAGGAGATGCCCTCAGCCGAGTGATCTGATGACAACTGTCATAAGAAAAGAAGTACCATCCTCTTAGAGCCAGAAGGGCGCTAACTCACATCATTTCACATCAAGTTAAAGTGACTCGGTTACATTGCCTCAGATTCTGAAACAAAATCCTGGATTTACCTCATGCTGACATCATAATTATAAACATTCAGGTCAGTCAGGAATCTCATGACTTTTACAAGCCGATCGCCTGTCTGATTATCAAGATATTTATGATTGGAAATGAAAATTTAATTTTTTCGTTTTTCTAATGGTATTCATAACACTACAGTCTATTGGTGAAAATGAGTATGGTAAAACCAGTCACTCAAAGATGTTTACTCTTTTGAGGCACTTCATGATATTTTGAAGCACAGTTTTTTAGGGCTTTAATATTGCACCATATCACAGACACTAATAACACGTAGGGCCGTGCATCTCAGATTTATCATTGTTAAAGGATGCCTTTAATGTCCTTCTATCTCTCAACAGAAGTCATGAGAGACCCCATGGCATTAAATGTGAAACTAATCACAACAGTTGAGTCTGGTCGTCAGTACCAATGTCATCTCTCATTACTTCCATGCTTCATCAAGATCATGATGAGGCTTTACCTGGAAACTCTCGGCTCCGACTGCTCTCCCTATACTCGCTCCCCAACTCTCGATCCCAGGAATCAGTAATGATAACTGTACATGTATGTACATCTCTATTCTACAAACAGTGCAATATCTCATCCAGCAGTGATTCTAGAGGGGTTTGGAGGGACTCAATACCCCCCCCCCCCCAGGTCTTCAAGCCCCTCCCCCCCCCCATTTACCATTTATTTGGCAGGGCACATGTAGGAAATGAATGCAAGACCCCCCCCCCCCCAGCCCCAGCCCCAGCCCCCAGCCCCAGCCCCAGCCCCAGCCCCAGCCCCCCAAAAAATCTCTCTAGAACCAGTTCCCCTTCACCCTACCCTCCACCATCCTTACAATTGACAATGATACATTCTGTTCTTCAACAAGTGCTATATTTTATCCTATTTTGCACCCCTTCTCCTTCACCTTACCCTTCACCCCTACCCTTCACCCCCCCCCCCCTTCCCTTCACCTCCTTTTCTTCACCCCTCTTCCCTCCTCCCACCCCCTCCCCACCACCCATCATCTCAAAAATCAGTAATGGTATACATCTTTGTCCTTCCAAGAGTTCAATATCTTCATCCTATTCTGTGCCCCTATAATCCTCTATCAGTAATGACGTTTAACAAGAAACGGTGTGGCGGGTGGTCCCCCGTGAAGCCGGTTAGAACAGTTGCCTCTGATTCACTGCAAGGGAATGTGGAATCCCTGCAATAATGGAGAGACCCGTCTTTGGTTGTGTTTTGTTTACGCTCTCTCTCTTTCTCTCTCTCTCTCTCTCTCTCTCATTTTCTTTCTCTCTCTCTCTCTCATTTTCTTTCTCTCTCTCTCTCTCTCTCTTTCTCTCTTTCTCTCTCTCTTCATCTCTTTCTCTCTCTCTCTCTCTCTCTCTCCGTCTCTCTCTCTCTCTCTCTCTCTCTCTCTCTCTGTCTCTCTCCCTCTCTCTATTTCTTTTGACGATTTCCTTCATTTTTATCATAAGAAAATGCAATGTGATGAGATTTCCCTTGTAGGACTTATTATGTATAAATTGCATTTCAAAACTTATGTTTCATTTTTTTTTTTTAAATAATTCATTTGGACATGATAAACCCCAAAGTCTGACATAGATTACGACAAGAGGATTCTAAAGTTGGTCGTACATTGTTTTTGTCATAATATTATATCTTATTAGATTATCTTTAAATGTATCACTGTGTTTCATGTGCTTTTTATTTTTAACTGAACGTAAATCAGCCTTCGGCCTGCTATGTTCAGTCTCTTCAATTAACCATTCAATTAAATTTTGATTTGATTTTGATTATGATTTAATTTCTGCATTTTTCCAAATATATAACCGAATAACAAAGAACATATAAACGTATGGTATAATACAAAATATACAACAACAAAAAAATAACTTCATATCAATTTTTTTTTCTTCACATAGGTATGTACATATAACAAAACTTAATATTTCTATAACATATTATTATAAATTTAAAGTATTATCCAAACTATCAGTTGAAAAAGTGCAGGAGACCGCAATCATATTAAAGTGAAGCTTGACTAGGATGGCAGCCTCAAAAAAAAAAAATCTTGAGGTAAAACCTTTAAATGAAAAATTCAGTTGTATATTAATCATTTTAGTTATTGTTCATAGTAGTATAGAAACAGATTCCAGTGCATCCTACATGTACAGTATAGACTCTATATTATGCAGTTATTTGACTTACTGATGAACTTTGTCAGGCGTATTATTGCTCTCAAATTTTTAGACGAGTGGGATAGGGTGCTGTGTTACCTCACTGTCAAATACTAGCAGGCATCGTGTCATTATCTGGGATTCCATTCGTGCCTTCCACTTTGAAATAATTCCAGACCCTTTCAAATAAATCAGGACTCTTGTCACTTTACACATAAAGTTGATGGGCTTGCCATTTCCTGAAGTCTTTTTTTTCTATGTCTAAGGAATAGATTTGAGAAAGTGTGGCACGTCATAGCCGTTGTGTAAGGCAGAATGACCATTTTTCCTTTGTTGCCTTTTTAATGCTTACCGGTATTTGTGAATACTTTTAGTACTAGTTCTACTATTTTTTACATTCCCCCTGTCACCATCTCTTTGTCTCTCTTTCCTTCCTTTTTTATATACCTCCTCGTCCTCCTCCTTCCTTCCTTTCTTCTTTCTTCATTCCATATGTATTAAACTCGGTCGATTCCCCTGGTTTATTTCTCTCTCAATCCCTCTCTTTTTCTCTTGCCCTCCCTCCCTCTTACCCCCTCTCACTCTCTCTCACTCTCTTTCCAACCCATCTCCGTCTGTTTGTCTGTCTGTCTCTCTGTCTCTCTCCTGCCCCCACTCTCTCTCTCCATGTACCCCTCTCTCTCTCCACCCCCTCTTTCTCTCTCCACCCCCTCTCTCACCCCCATTCATTCTGTCTAAAATTTCCATAAAATAGAGGGTTACAGATTGAGACATTGATGTAGGAAAATTTCACCAACAGCAAAGTCAAACTAGAGAAGAAAAAAAAATCAAAAGATGAAACAGTATGCAATTGCGTGGGCCTAGAATCTGAGATGAAGGAATATGTCACTAATGTCTGTTTAATATCATATTGATCATGAGTCACTGACTCAAGTGCAGAGCCTCACATGTAGGTGATGACCCTCATTCCCTGGTTCTTGGAAACCAAGCTCCTCATCATTGCTATTCCTTGGAATTCTACGACTGTTTTCAAATTCAATTTCAAAACAATTTGATATTTACAACCGTTTAGATGTTGATTCATTGTCATGACCTTTCACTTTCTTTGATTTGATTTTCTCCCTTTTTTTTCTTCCAATTATCAACCCTCCTCTGGACATCTGTTCCGGTATACACCATCTCCCTACCCCCTTCCCTCTCTCTTTCTCTCTCTCTCTCTTGCCCTAACCCATTTCCTCCCTCTCTCTCTCTCTCTTCTCTATTTTCTTCTCTCATGCTTTACATGCTCTTTCTTTCAACTGTACAGGTAATTATTCTTACCTATAGTTTTGATAGAATCTATTATTTTGTTCTTATTTTTATTGTCTAATTCCCCCCTCTCGCTCTTCTTTTACATCTCATCTACCCTTTTTTGTCTGCCCCTATTAATTGCCCCCCCCCCCCACACACATCTTTCTTTCAATGCAACCATGATACTTCTCCGTAGTTTCCCTGACAGTTACAGTCTATAATGCTACTGCCATTCTCTCTTTCTCCCTATTTCTCCTGCTCCATTTATCTCTTATCTTTCTGTCCCTTATTCTCTCTATCTCTCTCTTATTCTCTCTATCTCTCTCTTATTCTCTCTTTCTCTCTTCAGTATAATGGAGAGCCACACTTTATTTATGCCCAAAAAACACCCTTTGATGCTAGAAAAAAAATGGACAAATATCCAGTCTAGTGGAACTCCAGTCTTGTGTCATACAAACTTGTATATTTGAAGCAGTGAAGATCGCTTTTCCCTTCCTGGATGATCCTACATTTGCTCTGACAGTTAGTCCAGGTTATATATGGTCAAAACAGAAAGTCAGGCTCAGGAATGTAATTGGGTTTACAATTTGATGTACATGTAGGGTTAGGGTTAGGTACAGTGTTTAGTCTGCGGTTGAAATGGAAATCAGTTTGATGACCTTCAAGTTGGAGTAAATGTCACAATTGTACATGTTGTAGAACTCCATTCCAATCAGTGAACATCAGTGTTGCCAATTTGCAATAACAATTAATACTCCACCCTTCTCGTACCACAGGAAACTAATCGAGGGTCTACTGGTAATAGACAGGACCAAGAGGTTAGGCTGCATGAGGGCAGGTTCCAATGACATCAAGAATTCGGATTGGTTTGAATCCATCGACTGGGAAAATGTCAGACAAAGACAACTCAAGGTGAGTTTTTGGTTTGGTTTGGTTTTATTTTCTGTATAAAAATTCAAATACATACAAGAATACAATTTACAAATATACCAGTAATACAAATCAAGAATTACAAACGGCTGGAAAGCTCTATTCATAGCCATTATTAGAATGGCTCTGTTCTACCTAGAGGTCCAGAAGAGTGCCACGCAAACATGCAGGACTGACGGAAACTCCCAATCCGCACCAGAACTAAAAAAGTTAAAGTTTTTGAAATTTTATGTACAGAGCAAATTGGAGTGGAGCTCGCAAGATATGTCACGGTTTTGCCAACTTGTGTTTCACTGCATGATGATAACTTTAAAAATTCATAAATTTCTTTTTTTTTAGAACACAAACATGCAGGACTGAAACTCCCAATCACTAAAACTAAGAAAATTACAGTTTATGAAATTTTCTGTACAGAAAAAATTGGAGAGGAGCTCGCAGGATAAGTCACAGTGTTGCCAATATGTGTTTCACTGATGACAATTTAAAAATTTCATAATTTTTTTGTTTTTAAACAGATATTGCTCAAACTTTCACCAACTTGTTTCTCTCTCATTTTTCAGCTTTGACTAAAAACCAAAATGATATCTAGGGTTTACTGTTTATTGATCAAGGGGTGAATTGATCAATTTGGTGGGTGGAGGATATTGACTGCAGACCAACTGTTGCAGGTGCTTTACAATTTTAACTTTAAAAAAAACAGTGTAATTCATTTGAACACGATGTATAATCTGACATTAAATCATTTTATGACAGAACCAAAATACATCCCAAGACACAACATGGAAATGAAAACCCATATTTCCTGAAGAAAAACTTTGAACTAAAAAGTTACTTTACACATTACAAAACACACAGAAACACCTATTGATATTTTGCCACTTTGTTATATGCTTCTCGATTTTGTTTCTCCTCTTTGCAATAGATTCCTCAGTGGACTTGTAACTTGCATGACACAATATAGTTTTTAAAAATGTTTCTTCTTATTTTCTCATCTCTCTTCTCATCTTCTCTTCTAGGTTCCAATTGTTCCCAAATTATCCCACGCCGGCGACACAAGTAACTTTGATGAGTACCCAGAAGAGAACTGGGAGACGGATGCATCTCCCGTCAAGTCGGATGTCCTCAAGCTCTTCAAAGACTTTTGATGGCACCCGTCTCTTCTGCTCATGAGGAGGAGGAGGCATTTTGAACTCAAAGCGCAATTAACCTGTTGCCTCCATGAACACGGTAGTCCCCGTGTTAGGCCTATGGAAGTGAGAGATTTCAGTGGTCGGCTGTTAATTGTCATCGTTGTCCTCAAGCTCTTCAAAGACTTTTGATGGCACCCGTCTCTTCTGCTCAAGAGGAGGAGGCAGTTTGAACTCTATAGACGCTTGACTCTCTCGTTGTCCCGACCCCAAAGCGCAATTAACCTTTCGCCTCCTGGAAGAGGGTAGTCCCTGTGTTAAGCCTATGGAAGTGAGACATTTCAGTGGTCAACGCGTTAATCGTTATTGTCGTCTGGGTGCAGTTACGGTAGGGTTTCGTGACGGAGTGCGGACAAGTCCTGTTGGCAAACTTAAGTCGTTTTGTGCTCATATCTGAAAAGCGGAGAATGGACTCCTTGATCTCCAACATTGGTGCTGTGAAACAGACATTGAACATTGGAGGGAGAACCCTACGCATGCTCATGATGTCGTACAAACACATGGATTACATTGGTGAAGCAAAGACAGCTGTTCTACAAGAAGATGGTGAACCATAAGAGCCAGGGATCCTATGAATGCGAAAGACTTTACACAGGCTCTTCCTTCAGTAAACTTGGTGTTGAAATACTCATCCAATCGTTTGTCGGTGAAGCATTGTATAAAATGGACACCATCGTATAAATCGGGATTTTATTCATCGGGAAATGCTACAAAACAGCACGTTGAATCGTGTCGATCAGATATGGGGAATCGACGGACAAAAAATGGCTAGAGTTCTTTCTCAAAGTGCTTAATGTGTCTGCAAGAGTAAATTTGGAGGAAACTGAAAATAAGTGAATATCGTTGCAGTTTTAAGGTCTCATCATGTTGAAGAGGTCTTCTGTCTGTATAGTTGCTTTAATAGCAGACAGAAAGTATAAAAGATTAACGATAAAAGATTAGTGATTAGTTTGAAATATTTCGACAAGCTGCATAACCCCGTCACACTGACGAGGTGGACACCAGACCGACAACGGACAGAACCAAAATTGATGTTACACCGACCGAAAGGCCAAGAATCGGTCGGTTTGGATTCAGCTTTGAGACAATTTGGCAATGTGACTTTGATATTCCAGAGTCAATAGTACAATTGTTAATGTCTTAGCAACTTACCGTTATTTTGATGATAATCAAAATTACTACAACAATCTGTTTAGTGAGGCATGAATAGGCTTTGTTTAACATGAATAAGCAATGTATCCTTTAATAATCTATTTCAAAAAGAAACTTACAAGAGAAAACAAAAGTTAGATAATATATCCAAGTGCTTCCCTTTCTGTCTGCAGTAACCTTCCATATTTTGTACCGATACATCAAATATCCAAACATTGACTGCGCAGAAATGTTGTCTTCCTAGAATGATGCATATCATGGTATTGTCTTGTGACCTGCTGTTGGTGATAGGATGAAGTAAAAGCCCTTCTGCAGATGAAGTATTTCTTGTTTTCAGTTCTTGATCCCAGTTCTTGTGTAGCACATATTATATATTCATCAGTGTCTCAAATCTAGACTCTTAAGTGCTTCCAAAGAGCTTTTGATTATGACCTCGGCTCTGCCTAATTCCTCTAATGAAGTGCTGAAAGTTCAAGGCATTAATTCCTACCGGTACCAATTTACTTCACCTGGGTCAAGTGTGGCAAATATAGATGAATGCTTGCCAATGGACGTTAGTACCGGGCTGGGATTTGAACCCTGTTCTTTGTGATCTACAGTCAGATCACTTATCCACTAGATCACAACACCTTCATATTATGTTTCCAAGAAAATAATCGCTGCTATAGATTTTATTTAATTTTTTTCTTTTTATGCTTTTTTGTTTACAAGTATTCCTTAACTTAGATCCATCTTGTACTGACTTTGAGTGGGTCTTTCTTTTCTATTTAAGGAAATTGAATGCTGTTTGTAATTTGGTAATTTTTTTTTTTATATTAAAGTAATCAGAATGATTATTTGATTAGGTGTAAGTTAAATACCTGAAATTGCTTGTGATATTTCAGACTTGCCAATGTTGAATACAATAGATGAAATTACATTACGAATTACAAATGTTATTCTTTGGTTACTACGAAGTTCCAGGTTTAAGAAATGGACAGCCTTAATGATTGCACATTTAATAATAATCCATTGTCTTTTAAAGTGAAAATGAATTTATAAATTTATCTAACTGATCCTGAAGTTGTTATTGAGCTCTTCAAATTCATATTTAGATAAGATAACTTATGATTACAAATTGAAATCATGATGTCTGGCTCTTAACTCAATCTATTTATATAAAAAATTTAAAAAATCCTCCTTCACATTTAAAGTATTAGCTGTAAATTAAAAAGTAAGAGGGGAGATATACATGTAGATTGAAGACGTCATTTCAGTACTCATAAGTTTGAATTTAAGAACTTCTTGTATGCATCAATTGCTGTTAAACTAGTGCTTCCTCCTAAAAAATTACAGTACATAATAAACATTTTTGTGCGTACTCCTCAGTTTACAAGATGTTTTTGTGTGGTACTAGTGCTATATTCGGATCTCGTCCAAGTACTATACTTTTGAAGATTTTATTAGATGACCAAGTAATGCTAGACAGTACTATAGAGAGATAAAGTAAAAAGCAAAGATTATGATTTATAATGTTCCATCCACCAAAATATGTTTTGCTCTTGATGTATTAAAGGGTTTCTATGTCACTATGCTATTTTCAAGCTATGAGCTTCAAATATTACTTCTACAAAGAGATATTGCAGTATGAATACACTCATTAACTTTAAAACAACTTGTTGATTAGAATAGTCATAATCAAAGGGCCCGCACAGATTCCAAGTTGGACTTGTGTTATTTGTGCAGGGTTCTATGTCATCCTTCATCTTCTTCATATTTCTTAATTGTCAAACTCAAATGGTGTCTTTTAAAATTATTTTGTCAGGTGATCGGTACACTTTATGATTATCTGATATTCTTATGTGAATATATTTTGTTTACTTTAGCTATCTTGACCCAGTCTTCTGCTCAAGATCAGCTTTTTGTGCCATTCTACGCAAAAGGTTTTTCATTTTTCACTTGGAAACTTATACTATCCAAGTTTTCCTGAAATGCTGTGAACAAACCAAGCTGATTTTTTTTATAATTTTGATTTATAATTAGATTAGAGAGTAAATCCTTTGTAAAGTTTCAGCTTTTGAAGCCAGCACAAGTGAAGTTTAATCTGTGTTGTTTAATGCAAGTAAAAGTCTTTCACTACGTCACTTCTCCCCCCCCCCCATCATTATTAAAAACACTTCCCATCGTTTTGTACTCTTCTCAGACATCTTCAAGTTTATCTAAAATTCTGAAGTTTCCCTTAACTTTGTATCACAAGGTAATGACTTCTAATGTAGCTGTCCTCTTTAAATTTGTATAACTAAATTAAAATTTTGAAGAAAATTATAGTTCAAGACCAGCTTTTTGTGCCATATTCTATGCAAGTTTTTTTTCTTTTCTTCCACGTTCCGTAAATATCAGTTTATAATATCAGGTTTTCAAGTCTGCGACTTATCTGAGTCATTTTGTTCAATTTCTTGCAAGTAAAAGAACTACCCCAATAAAAGTTTACACTGGATCTGTTTTAATTGATTGAGAGAGAATATTTTCTGAATGATATCAGCAGTATAATGTCAGCCTAACGTAGGAAATTACAACTCCCAGGATATGCTTTAATATCATGTTAAATTTATTTACACTATTTGTTTTCACACAAGCTATATGTGCAACAGAAGTAGGCGTGAATACAGACCCTGTCTTGTTCTTGTTTTGGTGGATTTGTGGGGTGAGTGCCCGCATGCACTCAAAGTAATACATTTGTTACGACCAGAATTTGTTCCTTGTCACTTCTGGCTTTGTGCATCTGGAGGGTCATGTCCTGGCTCCTCGGTGTTCGAGATTTAAGTGAATTCAAACAATATTATGTAGAATACTGGTATTCGGTGTGAGGCTCTAAACAGTAACGGTCAAAGTTGTAATACTGTGTGCATTTTGTCTTCCAAATCGTCCATTACAAGAGAAGGACACTGTTGTAACACTCTTTACAGATTGAATGCCCTACTGGCTCTCAACAGATAAAACAATCATACTTCTTCAGTAGCTAAAAGCAACAACCAATATCCTTATACGTGTACATGTATTTAAATCTAAAGATAGATTATGCTTGAGAGCAATATGAAGTGCGGACTGATGCTCTTGAAATCAAATGCAATCCATTTCAACAGAAAGTCTTCTTCCAAGGTAGATCAATTTTCAAATGTTTGAATAGATTGCAAACTTTCAAATAAAATGATTATCATAATGGTTGTGTTCTCAGATAAATGCTCTTGAAATCTAAATAAATACATTTCAACTTAAAGTCTTCTCTGGTGGTAGACCAATTTCTATATGTTTAAAAAGAGAGTATATTTAAAACTTCCAAGCAAAATGATTATCATAATGGTTGTGTTATAATAGAGATATGCTCTTGAAATCAAATTTAATACAAGTCATTTCAGTTCAAAGTCTTCTCTTGTGATAAATCAATTTTTAAATGTTTGAAAAGAGAGTATATTTAAAACTTCCAAGCAAAATGATTTTCATATTATTTGCGTTAATAGAGAAATGCTCTTAATTACAAATTTAAAACATTTCAATTGAAAGTCTTCTCTTGTGGTAGATCAATTCTCAAATGTTTAAAAAGATAGTATATGTCGTATTTCCAAGCAAAATGATTATCATAATGTTTGTGTTATTAGAGAAATGCTCTTGAAATCAAATTCAATACATTTTAGTTGAAAGGCTTCTTCCATTCTATTTTTTAAATGTTTAAAAATAGAGTACACAGTCAAACCTGAAAAAGTGGCCACTGTAGACAGGTGGTCTGTATGGAGAGGTGGCCGCTGAGACTGGTTAGACTGAATTTACAACTGCCTAGCAAAATAATTATCTTAATTATAAAATCTATTAAAGTGTGTCAAGAGTATTTCATTTTCTTTGTCACCCTCTAAAGTAGAATATGTTGTACCATACTGATGGAAGAGGGCTGGCTATATTTTCATGAGAAATTCTTTTCTTACAGAAGTGATTCACTCATTAATTGAAATTAATACTTTGGACTGACTTTTGTGTCAGTATTTTGTGAAATGTTAAATGTTGTCCTTAAAGGTAAAGACCAGTATTGGTAACGCCCCAATTTCAAAAAAATGAAATGGAAGCTCTCATTACCAATCATGTGAAAGAATATGTTTTGACTAATACATGATGATAAAAAATTTGCCGGGAAACCGCCTACTAATTCATATATTTGGTAAATTTATTTCTCTCATGGTCGTGTGAGAGAGATAGGGTAGTCCCATATACATCTTTCTGTGTATAGTGCTTGTAACTTTACGAAGAATGGGCCAAATTTCTTATCATTTTGATGATTCCAGAACCTTGCAGATGCTAGATGCTAGATGATCAACCCTTTCTGATCGATTCCACAACGTTTCTTTCACAATGCAATCGCATGACCATTACTGGTCTTTACCTTTAAAATGAGCCATGAAACCATTTACACATATTATGCATTTAAAGGAAATGGTTAGAAAATAGAAATTAAACCATGCAATTGTCTAGAGTACTACATTGATACTGCACATCAAGTTATGGAATATCAATATTTACAAAATCGATAATGAATACCGGTAGTGATAAGAATATTCTGGGTTCGTATAGTGCTCAATACATCAACGATGTCTCTATTAAAGCGCTTTACAGATTGTATGGCCAAGAAGTGGTCGCTTATCAAGTCTATTTTATGTGAAAAACTGCCATGCCATTCGTAAAAGAAAAGTATGTATGATTATGTGTAAAATCATACAGCGCTGAGAAGTGAAAGAGACTGTTTTAGTGAGACAATCTCAAATATATCATGTGAGAAAATGGAGAAGAATATATTATTAATATTTGTAATGTATTTATTTGTGTGTGTGTCGAGTGCCTTAAGGATTTGAATAAATAAAAACAATAGAAGTGTTTCTTGAACGTTTTCTCAGCTTTATTTGATAAATATGGTCGATATTGACTGTAAGCGATTTTTGAAAGGTTGTCAAAAAATATTGTAGAATTATAGACTATGTGATACAGGTGTGGGGAGGAGAATTCAATGAAAGAGAAAAAAATAATAAAATATTGACTGGATAGAAGGCCAGCTCAGAAAGATAATGTGGAATTGTTTTGGCTTGTGTTTTGTTTGTGTTTGTGTTGTTCTGAAAGTGAATATTGGTGTTTTAAAAGTTTAGTTATTAACGATTTTACTCTGCTAATTTCTCTGAAACTTGAGAATTCATGTGATAAAAGGTGATAAAAACATAAATAGTCATAGAAGACGTATTACCAAGGCATTCCCCTCCTTCCCTTCCCCTCCCCCCCCCCTCTCTCTCTCTCTATCTCTCTTTCCCATTCTGTGTTAAATTTCCACAAAAGTGGGGGATACGGATTAAGACAATGATGTAGGAAAATTTAAACACCAAAAAAACGAACTAGAAAAAATGAAATCAAAAGATAAACTCTCTCTTGTACTCTTAACGCTCGATATCTTGATTATTTATTTTTTGAGGGGGGAGGGGAGATGGGGGATGTTTGTCACTGTTTCCATTTTCGTTTCCTCCCCACTGATCTTCTTTATCCAATTTTGCTCCTCATGTTCTTCTTCCCTCTGGGTAGCTCTCTTTTCTATCTCACTTTCCCCTCCCCAGTTTTCATTCTCTCTTCCCCCGTAAGTCGTTGATGTTCTCAACTTCTTCCTTCCAAAATTTGTTTTCCCCTCTTTCCCATGTTACCCTGTCCTCTCCATCTCCCTTTATAGTCCCCCCCCCCCTCTTTTTCTCCCTCTGTTGCCCTCCTCTCTTTCATTTCTTCCTCCTGTCTGTTGCTGTCATCTCCGCCTCCTTCCCCTCTTCCCTCAGTCTCCCCCTTCCCATGCTCCTCTTTTTTTTTCTCCCACTCTGTTACATGCCTTGTCTCGATATTGTCCTTTTTTTTTCTCCCACTCTGTTACATGCCTTGTCTCGATATTGTCCTTTCTTTTTTCTTCCCTCTTTAAAATATCTTTCTTACTCATTATTCTTCTTTCTGATACCCTACTCTGTCCAGACTGCCTCGTTGCTGCCTCCCTTCTCTCTCTCACCCTCTTTATCTCTCGCTCACTTCTATCTCTCGCTCACTTCTCTCTCTCTTTATCTGTCTTACTCTTCTCCCTCTTTTTTTCTCTCTCTCACCCTTTTTTTCTCTTGCTCTCTCTCTACACTGCCCTTCATCTGTCCTTACTCCTCTCCCTCACCCTCTTTTTGTCTCGCTTCTTCCCTCTCTCTCTCTCACTGCCCTTCATCTGTCCTTACTCCTCTCCCTCACCCTCTTTTTGTCTCGCTTCTTCTCTCTCTCTCTCTCTCACTGCCCTTCCTATGTCTTACTCCTCCCCTCTCTTTGTTGCTCTCCCCTGCTCTCCTACCCTTCCTCTCTCCTCACTATTTTGCTTTATTTCACTATGTCCCCCTTCCTCTTTTTCGCTCTCTCCTCAACATCCCCATGTTACGGGGAAAAGATCACAATTTCTTTTCTTACACAAACTGGTATTTCCAAATATTTTATTCATCATGTAAAATCTATCAAAATCTGTTTACACATAATAAGCCTCATATGAAAGACATACATATATCTGATCATTTGCCTCATTCCAACCCAGTGCTGAAAGTAAATTTTCCATACCTTATTAATGGGTTTCAAACTACAGTGTTCTCATTTTAAATCATCTGATAACAGACGCAACTATATATTGTCTGCTGGAAGCCAGATGGATGTTTCTCCTATTGTTTTTATTATAGAGAAGCTGAATTTATAGAGCAACTAATGCAAAACATTAGGCAGTTTAAGATGCTTATCATTTAACATACTGTTTATGTCCTTTACTTCCGGCTCTCGAGAGATTATATGGTAATACAAACATAGGGAACCTCTTAGCAGGTATCCTATTGGCTGACAAGGTGTCACATGACACTCATTAATTCATCATTTTCCAAATAAGCATGGCATGGGATCACAAATACCCTCCATTTTATACAACAAACATTGCATTCATATCGTTGTTCAAGCTATATTCACCTCCAAATTAAGTATTTCCCTTGTGCCGTAATTGAAGTAGCAGCCTCTGTGAAATATAACATCACGTGGGAAATTCTAATTTTTCTGGTTCATAAATTTTGTTATATTGACTACTGGAGCAGGCAATAGTAATGTAATATTGCCTGCTCAAAGCCAGAAATCTGTGTTAAAGTACAAGTTAACACCCTTCTAGGTCCAAACAGACGATATATTCATGGTAAATAAAGAAGTAGACGGCACCTTACACGTATATCAATTTTTTTCTATTAAAATCAATCACATATTAAATCATTATAATCAAGGATATACACTTTAGTACTTCATCCTGCATTAATTTACAGCCAATATTTGGCTCAGGAATGGTAGAAATATCAATATCATGAAATACATATAAAACATAAGCAAGGATGGCATGACCTGGGGGGCATTTCACAAAACTTGTCTTCAGTGACAATTGACAGTTTTTGTTATACTAAGCTACTGAAATCCTTGCTTCTGATTGGGTATCAGCAGATTTGTTACTGATTTTTGTCATTTGTCATTGAAAAAAGGCTTTGTGAAACGAGTCCCTGGTTAAATATGATGAACATATGTAGGGTAGACTTGGAATTACAAGGTATGTAAGAAATAAGGCAATTTCATTTCTTCATTTATATGAAGAAAAAAGTACATTAACAGCACTCTGAATCTCATTCCTTTTTTAAAGAAATGTTAAGTAAAGGTGCAAACAAAAGCATGTAATCAAGTGCATCGAGACATTTACAAAGTGAAAAAGATGACAGAAATGTAAGTACTATACCTATACGTTTGAAGTTAAAGGTTGAGTTGATGAAACAGAATAAGAATAAATGAAAAAGATTCTGGGCCCGTTACTGATTGTACATAGCTATACATAGCAAACCAAAAAATGGCTAACTTGTCTTTCTGTTACCTTTTTACAGAAATGTTAAGTAATAAGTAAACAAAATCATGTACTCAAGTGCATTGAGACATTCACATAGTGAAAACGATGAGAGAAATGTAAGTACTATACCTATACATTTGAAGTTAAACGTTGTTGATGAAAGTGAATGAGGATAAATGAAAAAGATCCAGGGCCCGAAACTGATTGTACAAAGTGATACATAGCAACAAACAAAAAAAATTGCTAACTTATCTCTCTGTTATGGGGTGCTGCTATGTTTCCTGATGCAACAGTAAACAGCAGGTAACATGCTTAAGATAACCAAAGACATCTCTTCTAAATAAACCTTTCCACTCTGGCAAAATCATAATTTTTTTTTCTTCTTCTTTTCAACATTCTCGAAGACTTCAAGAGGTAAGTCATATTTTCTGTCCAATTTGTTAAAACAAAATGATTAATGCATATTTCACATTGGTATATGGAGAAATAATTCTTTCCTATATTACCTTTCTAACCACTAGCACTCTAGTTAATCTATTTAGTGGAATGTTCAACTTCTCATGGTTTCTCTTATTAATTAAATCCCCAATGAAAAATGCTATACATAGAGGTATACCTATACACCTAGTTCTTTGCAATGAGTAGTTATTACAAGCTTTGGACAATGAAATAAGCTGTGATAAATAGGAGCTTATAAGCTGATTAGAGTAGTAGATAATCTGTAACATTTTTGTTATCTTACTTTTCAAAAAAATGACCCAACTGGCCAATATCTTCTCCTTCAATTTGATTAATTGCTTACACAATACCAGTCATTGTATTTGTATCCTTCGATGTGATGTATTTGTTTCATTCTTCCAACGATACATTTCGTTGTAATCCTATCCTTTAATTGGATTCATTTTCTTGTCGGGTTGCAATTAATCCGATTTCCCATCCTCTTTCTTTGTATAAACATACAGAACTGTATTAGATAATGCACTCCTCGTTGGAAGGTAGAATGAAGAAATTACATGAAGACATGTTTGGGGGTTCTTTGCATGGCTTCTTGCCCTCCCGAGGTAAATTAAATAAACATTTATTAAAAAGTTTGTTTTATGGCTTCCTTTCCATGTCTACCGATCTCTATCTGATGACAAAAGTATCGGGGAGAGAGTGAGGGGGAAAGAGAGAGAGAGAGAGTGGAGGGGTAGAAACATGAAGAGAGAGATACAGAAAGAGATATCAAAAGAAAGAGCAAAAGAAAAAAGAAAGCGAGAGAGAGAGAGAAAGAGAGAGGGGGAGAGAGAGAGCAGGAGAGAGGGAGAGAGAATGGAGGGGTACAGACTGGGAGAGAGGAAGAGGGAGAGAGGAAGAGGGAGAGAGAAAGAGAGGGAGAGAGAAAGAGAGGGAGAGAGAAAGAGAGGGAGAGAGAAAGGAAGGGAGAGAGGGGGATACCTTAGTAATAAGCCTTAGACCCTACTTGCGTCTTTATCAGGTTTCATCATATGATTCACCAAGTTTCAGACACGTCTATGAGCCTCATTCACACACAACAACCTAAACTGGGTCAAAAACTTCCCGGCAAACTTAACACCATTTAATAAACGAACAGCAATCAAAAGTGAAAAAATGTAGGTACCCCCACCCAACACAGGCCTCAATTAAATGATAGGATGGAGATTGTGTACCCAAACACTTAGCAAAACTTAGGAAAAATATGCATCAAACAGTACCAACGACCATTACTATTTCTTTTCATTTTTAATACTGCCTACCCACTTTTTGGAAGACTCGGGGAAGAGCTGATGCAAACGTGTTCACATTACCATTTAAACTCTGTTGGTACTCTGGTGTCTATTTAGTGTCAACGCTCTTCTGGCATACAGAAGATAATGTGAGTTATAAAATCAATAATATGAAGCAATGCGTGTGTCACTTTATTTTGCCATGGTGGGGGTTTTAAAGGCAGTTTTTAGAGTACCCAGTAATGTTTGTGCAAAAAGAAGGCTCTGCGATTTCAAAGAAACAACAATGTGAAGAGCACTATGCTTGTGTCATTTAATTTTGCTTGGGTAAGTATTTAAGGCAGGTTTCTAAGTAATATGCAAACAACCCTACAGGGAGGGTCAACCCATACAACTGCGACCTAGACGAAAAAAAAGAAGTGTAAATCCTGCCCAGAGGGGGCGTTTCACAAACTTGTAATCAGTGACAAATGACAGTTTTTGTTATAAGCTACTGAAATCCTTGCTTCTGATTGGTTATCAGCAGATTTGTCACTGATTTTTGTCATATGTCATTGAAAAAAGGCTATGTGAAACGGGTCCCAGATCATCACCAGAGAGGATATTCTTTTGACCTGTGTTTAACCTCATTTGGCTTGCAACATGGAGGTCTTTCAACTCATCTCAGCAAAAGAAGAAAAGCTGAATCAACAAAACGAAAACGGCCTTTGATGTGGCCAATCCTCTAGAAGTTCATAAGAGTGAGCCCTTTCTACTCACACATCTGGCATATATTTTTGGGCCCTGAATCGAAAATTAATGAACCAAACCTCAAAATGTGGAATGATTGTTCTAAAGGGTTAAGGTTTTTTTTTTCTTACACCTTAATTCATTTACATCATATTCCGGATGAATAACAAGTCATACATGTACTTAACAACAGAACAGACTACGTACTAACAAATATACAAAATGAAATATAAACTCTGCGTTCTCCGCCTAAACATTGGATAATCTTGCTAATATTGCATAATGTAAATCAAATTATACGTACCATAATATACAGTTAGGAAGTGGAATAAACTTACCGCCAAATTGCAGATGATAAATAATTTCATAGTTTATCAAATTTAGTACAGCAATATAAGACCTCTTGTAGTTTATCAAAGTCAGGCAAATTTGCCACAATAATTATAAAAAAAGACTACTTTTTCCGATCTCCAACATATCTGGAAGAATTGCCACGATGAGAACTGAACAATATACAGTCAAACCTACTTTAGTGACCACCTGTCTACAAAGACCGCATTTTTTGTTTCCCTTGAAAGTCTTTTTTCATTGAAACATGTACTAAAGGAACCTGTACTTAAAGACCACCTGCCTTTAAAGACCACTTTTCTTGTGTCCATTGGGTGGTCTTTATAGACAGGTTTCACTGTACTTGTATATCTCATCTACAAGGTAATATGGAAGGAGGAAGTACGCTCGTTATGAAGCTATTCCTGAGAACCACATTTAAAGATAAAGCTGAGTTCTGGTCATGCGATTGCATCGAGAAAGAAACAGTGTGGAATCGATCAAAAAAAGTTGATCATGTAGCATTTACATGTAAGTATTGGTGTGTACTGCAAGGTTCTGGAGTCATCAAAATGATAAGAAATTTGGCCCAGTCTTGGTAAACGCATTGTACACAGAAGGATGTATACAGGACTACACAACCATGTGGCATACAAATCGGGCCTCATTTTGAAGCTGTTAGTTGTCATATTTAGAATATGAAGGCATTTGAAGAGCCATGCTTTTCAGGGAACATTTTTCTCTGATGTTCTTCCACACTTGCATAATAACAATGATAACGCTCACAAATCATTTTCACCTCTCCCCAGAACTCAACCTTCTCTTTAAACCCTGCATTCTCAGAAACGCAGACATGGATTTGGGACCTTCTGGCTGTATATGGCTGAGTTCTTTACTGCAGGATTCCATGTCTTGATAGCGCCATGGAATGAGGGTTGTAAGTCACAGGCAACTGAAAACAAGAAATAAAACAAAATCAAATTATGATCTGTTAAAGCCCCTCTAAAGTGTTGGGAGCCCAAAATTATTTACTTAAATTGTACAATGTGAAAGAGGATGTCATTTAACACACACTTCTGCAAGGATTTTCAAAACAAATGTGTTTGAAGACAAATACGCAGAAAACCTCAATTTTATATTCTTTCATCAATATTCGTCTTGCTTTGAAAATCCTTGCAGAAGTTTGTGCTAAATGACATCCTCTTTCACATTATCATACAATTTAGGTGAAATTTTGCCATCAAATTTGTTGAGCTCCTAACACTTTAGAGAGGCTCGAAGTCATGCACTTTGAGTGCATACATTTACATTCAATGTGCAATATTTTAACCCATGATTCCTTTCGGCCACTTGTAGTGGGGTACTATTATCAATTGAAAATCATTCAAGAAAATTGGACACATCAAGAGCAAAATTTTGTTGAATGTCTTTTTCTTTCTTTGTAATATTCCAAGCAATTCTTATATTTTGTGAAGGCCCTAAGTAACACCTGTGAGTTGTACCGAGTTGAATATTCCAAAGAGATTTAAGCCAAAATGTGTTGAGAGACTTGAGGGAGGGGGATGCCATGATCTGTCAAATTTGGATAACAAAATAGCAATACATCATCCGCTATCTATTTTTTTTCTTAATTTATCCTGATGTTCCAAAACTTAGGAGGCTCAATATTTAGTCATAGACCCAAAATATGAAACACTACCTTCAATTTACTCATAAAGTGGAACATTGTTAGAAAAGAACATCATTTTACAGGGTAATGTTGCTGTCCATGGCCCTGTTTCATCGAACTCGGTATCAAATGACAAGTTACAATAACTGTTATAAGCTACTGAAATCATTGCATTTGATTGGCTGAGAGCAATTTTGTTACAGAAATGGGACACTTGTTATTGATCAAAAGTTTTGTGAAACAGGGCCCAGTTCTTTGTTGACTACTGTTCTTACATTCTGTTCTTCGTCTTATAAAGTGTTGCCATTGATTCGCATTGATTGCAAGTCCCTTCATTAAATGCGAACTTACAAATTCATACCTCTTTAGGCTTGTTAAGCTACCGTATGAAGATGACATTTCTCTGATAAAATGATATATAGCATCATGATTTTTACATTCGAAAATAGGATACCCTCTTTTTCCAAGTATTACTCTTATCGTATGGTACATGCCATTTGCTATTTGATCTCAATTATGAATTTATTTTAATCTAAATTATGAATTGAATGCGATCTAGATTTTAATTGGATTTGATCTGAATTATGAATTGAATTTGGTTTGAGTTATGAATTTAATTTAATCTGAATTGTGAATTCAATTTAATTACTTAGTCTGAATTATGAGTTGAATTTTAGTCTGCATTTTTGATCGCATTTCATGTTCTCTATGTTCAAGTCAAATGTACTATTCTGTATCCGTTTGTATCTTATTGATGTTTATAATCTGTAGTTTTGTATTGACATTCAAACAAAACATATTAAAAATAATTGAACAATAAAATTGAATTGAATTTAAATTAAATTGAATACTCCTTATGTGGTCTTTACATACAAATTGCACTGTATGTTAAATAAGATAGAGCATGCTTACCTTGGCTCCAAGCCTAGACAGATATCTGTTCCTAAGAGAAAAGGCAGACTGAGGCACGATATTACTAGATGTGGAAGGCAGTTCAGACTGTTGCACTTTCTCTCTGTTAAACAAGAATAAATACACACAATGTGATATATGAAAAGGGATAACAATCAGTCAGACTGGGGCAGTTACTCTCTATTAGATCAGACTGGTGCATTTTCTGTCCGTTAAACAAGAATTAATACAACACAATATGATTGATGAAAAGGGATAACAATCAAATGGGAATGGTACAATTTCTCTCTCTTAAACAAGAATAAACACACACAATGTGATATATGAGATGGGATGACAATAAGTGAGACTGGGGCAGTTTCTCTCTCTCTCTCTCAAAAAAAGATTTCATGAAGATTTGGGTATGGAGAACACAGAGATAAAACTGATAAAATAAAAGATTTCTTTTACTTACTTCAAATCTTCTTCCACTTTCTTGGCCACCGCTTTCCTCTCCTTGGTAGACATATTAAGAGTTCCTCCTTTAGACGCATCAACGAAATACATCAACACGCAGCAGATCAGGGCAACTGAAAGGACAACAATTTGGATGGATGAATACGTCCATGGTTACCGTCAAGGGATCAAGCTCCGCCTCTTTTTAATTGTATTTTTACATAATTTGTAACATTTGCATAAATTTGAACACATTTGCATATATTTGCATGCATTTGCATAGATTTGCATACATTACAGTGTGCATCAGGTTAGGGTAAGAGGTAGGGTCAGGGTAGTGGCTATTTTTTCTTATAGAAACCAGAGTCTACAACTGATTGAATAATGCCTACCCTTTCTCAATTGCACTATTATCACCAACTAAATCAACACAAAAGTATAATTGTGAACTACATGTACATGTAGATGCATAGATGGACATCACAATGACATGAAAGGTTATTGTATACAAAAAACAGAAAGACTGTGATACAGTTTTTGAATGAAAACAATGCAGTTTTCCAGGACTTTTTAATTTTATTTATTTTGTATGTCCAAGTTTTAATATTTTGTATATAACTTGTGAATATCAACTTACTGCATAGGCAGGAGAGATTGAAGACTTCATACAGAAGATAGCCATTAGAATCTACCAGCTTGCCCGCTATCACAGCTACTACAGCCAATCCTAGGTTCTGAATGGACTGCATACTGGAGAGAGAAGGGGGTAGAGAGGGGGGAAGAGGGAGAGAGGGGGGGTGGAGAGGGAGAGGAAAAGATAGGGGAGGGGAGAGAGAGAGAGAGAGAGAGACAATGGAAGGAGGGAGAGAGAGAGAGGGAGGGGAGAGAAAGAGGGAGGGGAGAGAGAGGGGGTGGGGATAAAGAGGGCCAGAGAGGGAGGGGAGAAAGAGAGGGAGGGGAGAAAGAGTGGGAGGGGAGAGAGAGAGAAAGGGGGGGGGGGGGGAGTGGAGTAGAGAGAGGGACAGAGAGAGAGACAAACAGAGACAGAGACAGAAATACAGACAGACACAGAGAGAGAGAGAGAGAGAGAGAGAGCAAGAAAGACAAAGAAGAAGACAAGTAGGGTAGTGACAGGAAAAGTAGTAAAAGTAAAAAATTAGCATCATTCCTCTCATAAGTTACGGAACAGTAAACACTGGATATAGAAAATATATAGCTCATTAGGTATGAAGGTTTATAATCAATACATAAATATGATAAAAACAAATTAGTGAAAGTTTTAGCAAAATACATAAAAAAATAGGAACGTTTATGATTTTTTGAAGTTGTCATCAGTAAAACACAAATCGGCAACACTGTGACTTATCTTACCAGCTCCTCTCCAATTATTCATGACAGAATAGCTTTGCTCCATACAGGGGTTGTATCAAAACAAATTTGCAATAATTTTATTTAGGGTGAATGTACATGTATGATTGAACATTTTTTTAAAGCCCGTCGGTACTAGTTTGGCCAGGGTGGTTAGACCACCCAACTCGGCTCTCAATTAACATAAGAAAAAGAGGATCATGGGGGACCAACGGGCACCCCTTAGGCATTGTCTTCTATATAGAGGGAGCAAGTAGCTACAAGTATCATACCAGCTCCTCTCCAATTTGCTCTGTAAAGAAAATTTCATAAACTTTCAAATGTTTGGTAGCTATGATGTAGTTGATGTAAGATAGAAACTTACAATCCGTATGATGTCCCGAGCTGATGTTCAGGCATGATGAAGGCTACGATAGGCCACAGCGCACAGGCAAGGATTGAGTAAGCAATGCCCATTAAGCTCTACGAGATGGAAAAAAAGGAATCAAAAGTGTTTTGTCATCCATTGATAACTCAGAAGAAAAAAGTTGATACAAATATGGAATAACAAACAGTAAACCAATTTTTTTACAGTAAGAAACATTGACCTGAAAGATGGAGAAAAAAAAGAATCTAAAGTGTTTTGTCATCCATTGATAACTTAGACAAAAATTGATACAAATATATATACGGAATTACAAACAGAAAAACCAAATTTTACAGTAAGAAACAGTGATCCGAAATGAATTTTTCACAATTATCCAAAAACACAGAATTAAATACATGGGACTGTCCATAGTACTCACATACATATCTATATGTGGCACTTGAATAAATATCTATATGAGGGACTAAGGATTTCAATTCCATTAAATTAAATTTTGGTTTTATCAAAAATATACCAAATAAAAAGTCCAAAGACCAACAATAATTGGCTCACATTGTATCATAAAAAAATACATTAAAACAGTAGATTTAAAAATTCAGTAGCAAGTACCCCCAAAAAATAAAAATGGAAAAAATAAAAGTTTGTAAATTATGCAATGGTGATAATCAATTTTTCAGTGAATTGAGAAGAAAGAAGAAAGAAGAAAGAAAGAGTGAAAAGTGGAAGAGGGGGAAGGGAAAGGATAAAGAGAGATAAAATTTGAAAGAGAGAGAAGGAAATTAAAACAGGGGAAAAAAGACAAGAGAAAGATGATGGATGAGAGAAAGAGAGAAAAGAGAGTTCAATGAAAGAAAAGAAAAGAAAGGAACCTACCATGGTTGCAAAAGGAGTGAGGAAGGTAAACGCTAAAGCCCCATGGGCAACCAAAGTGAGACAGATTCCCAGGGCAACCCAGAAGATGTTTTTTCACAATTATAAAAACACAGAAGTAAATACATCAGGGGTAATAGTGAGCACTAAAAAAAAATAGGTTTTTTGTTTTCCCCTCAACCACGCCCCCCTTGAGTAAAAAAAAAAAGAGGATTCGCGGGGGAAAAATGGCATCTAACACCATTCCCCCCTTTCGAGTAAGAAAATTGGGAAAAAAATAGGGCAAAATAGGGAAGAATAGAGAAAAAAAAGAGGGCAATCTGGAAAATCAGGATAAAATAGGGAAGAAAAAAAAAATTGTAAAAAAAAAAAAAATCTGGATTTTTTTTTTTTTTTTTTTAAATCGGGAAGAAAAGAAAAAAATCAGAAAAAAATAAAAATAAAAAATAAAAAAATCAGGTTTTTATCAGGCCTGATACATGGGACTGCATATAGCACTCACATACATATCTATATGTGGGACTTGTATATGTATATGAGGGACTAAGGAACGTACCATGGTTGCAAAAGGAGTGAGGAAGGTGAACGCTAAAGCCCCATGGGCAACCAGAGTGAGACAAATTCCCAGGGCAACCCAGTAGATGTTTCTCCCCGTCTTGTCGACGATGAAACCAAAGAAGGGCGATGCGGCGGCAGAGATAAAATACACCAAACTGAAAAAATAATTAAAGGTGACAAGGAAGGGCAGGTTAGATATAGCAATAGACTACACAAGCATTACAAGATGTCTACTGACTAAAATAAAGAGAAAGGAAGATTTCTCTACTTCCACTTAGTCATATTAAATGCAAACTCACTGTGAAAGTCTAGAGTTAATTGTAGAGAGTGTACTAAAAAAACCAAAACTAGATGGAACTTTGACTGCGTGCAGTCGAAAATGATGCCTCCGTCATAGAGCAATTTTACAAACCAAAACAGAAGAAAATTTTCAAATTCAAGTTCAATTGTAATGCATTAACAGCTTCTCAGAATATCGTGATTACAAGCAGTTTTTCACATATACATATGACCCTTTGATCTTTGACCTCATGACCCTTAAATCTACTCAGTTCATTAGATCTGCAAGATGTCCTGAGTTAAATAGTAATCCATCTGTCAGTTCTAATGAGAATGCATTCACAAGCTATTTTTGCATACATAATGAGCCCATGACCTTTGACCTTTGACCTTATGAACCAAGAATTTACTCAGTTCATTGGCTCTGCAAGATACATTAATAATCTAATTCTGGCAGGAATCCATCAATCTGTTCTAATGATAATACGATCACAAGCTATTTATGCAAACATAATGAGCTGCATGAACTTTGACCTTGACCTCATGACCCCAAAATCTAATCAGTTCATCAGCTCTGCAAGTAACATACATGAACTAAGTTTGGCAGGAATCCATCAATCGGTTCTTGAGATAACGCGATCACGAGCAGTTTTTGCATACATAATGTGCGCTGTGACCTTTGACCTTTGACCTCGTGACCCCCAAAATCTAATCAGTTCATTGGCTCTGCAAGATACATACATGACCAAAGTTTGGCAGGAATCCATCAATCGGTTCTTCAGATAACGCGATCACGAGAACGGGACGTACGTACAGACGTATGTACGTACGTACGGACGGACAGACAACCCGAAAACATGCCTCCGGCTACTTCGTAACGGAGGCATAAAAAATGAACTTTCATAAAAGTTCAAGATTAGTCTGCTGCGGAATTAGAGATGCTTCATCGCTGAATAAATGTCATACAAGAATACATCAATGTTTTTGTTTTTTACTGAGATATTTTTTTCTGGTCCTACAATTAGTGCAGAACTTTATTTCAATCAGTAAAAAGAATACGAACACCAATCGATCCAAAAAAGTCAGGTATTGAATTCATGATTTTTAAAAAGTCATTGTTTACCTGCTTCTATATTTTACTAGTATCCCGAAACATAATGGGCTACATGCATAAAAAAGGAGCAATTGCTTCAATAAAAATATAAATCTCAAGCAATCACTTAAATCTATGAACATAACCTGTTGCTTGTTCTCAAAAGCATCAAAAGCATACCAGCTTGAGCTCTTGCTAAATCAATTACGGTAAGCATTATGTTCATGCTCGTAAAGAGCAAGCAATAATAATAATAATAATAATAATAGCTCACATTCATAATGCACCTAATACTTTGTTTCTAGGCGCTGTAAATATTATTACCCCGGTCATCGGATTCAGGCTTACCTGCAAACAATGCATGCACATTCTCCACTCCCTGTGGAGCATTCCGGCCAGTCGCCATTTTACAAGCGCCGCTTGCTCATCCAACCCATTTATCACCTGGGTGGAGAGTGGCAAATGTAGATTAACATCTTGCCAAAGGACATTTGTGCCGTGTTGGAGGTTGAACCAGGACCTTCAAATTTCAAGTCAAGTCCTTAAACCACTCGACTACAACACTTCTACAATTGCTTGTGCCATTTGGCAAAAGCTTTTGCCTGCAAGCAATTGCTTATATTTGTAATGCATACGCATTCAGGCAAAAGTCTAGCACAGGCAATTTCTAATTATTATGCATGTGGCCTAAATGTCTTTCGTTTGTCTACAGGACCATCAGGGCCTATTCCTTACCTGTTAACAAGATTTGCTTGTGTGGGTGACAGGTCAAACTTGTCTTCAAAGAATACACTGGATAGTAGACAAAAGAAAACAACAATTTTTTGTTCAACATACTGTAGTAATAGAAAGAATCTACATATCTGATTGGCTGGTGGAATATCACCTGACCTACATAAAAAATAATGATAAAAATTGTTACATTTCGAAACATAGTCTTTGGATTGAATTGCTGATTCGCCCAGCATAGTTCACTTTTTCTGCTCCCTGGCCAGTGAAATTCTTTCGGGGCTGTGATCCCTAATAAATCGTGCTAAGCCAGCCACCTTGGAAAATCTATAACTTCCACCACAGCCACTCAGTGCATGGTATATCTGATTACTATATTTATCTCATTCTTTAAAACTTCTTTTCCTCTCAAGTGATGAAGGTACTCACATTCCCAGCCCGATGAATGGGAAGATGGAGACATAGTAGAACACACAGACGAGGAAGATGAGCCATAGAGTGAGGGGGAAGTCCTTGATATCAGTAAGCTTGATGGTTTCTCCTGGACAATAATGATAATAAAAATGATTATTCTGGTATAACCGGCTGGCAACAAGCCTAATTTACCATTACCTCAGACAGCTGATCAGAGCTAGATATTTTCGCGCCTTGTTCCTTTTTAGTTTCCGTCTATATTGTTCGATTTTTGTTTCATTCTTGGGTTTTATTCTGATGAGTGCAAGACGAAAAAGCTTAAGTATGGCTCTTTTCATCGCGATTCTCCAATTATAATAATAATATTCCGCTTTTATACAGCGCCAAATACATTGATACAACAATGTGTCTAAGCGCTTCACAGATATATTATTACCCTAGTCATCGGATTCAGGCTTCCCAGCACACAATGTATGCACGTTCTCCACTCCCTGGGGAGCATTCCAGCCAGGCGTCATTTCTACGAGCGCAAACTTGCTCATCCAACCACATTAACTTTCGCATCCTACCGAGTACCCATTTAACACCTGGGTGGAGTGTGGCAAATGTAGATTAACGTCTTGACAAAGGACCATCAGTGCTGGGGGGCGGGACTTGAACCCCGTACCTTGTGATCTCCAGTCTGGTGACTTATCCACTAGACCACAACACCTCGACAAGGGTATGAAACATGACGTATCAAACATCCAGACGAATAAATACACATGGGATCATACTACATGTGACTCTTGTCCATTTTCAGCGAAACCTGTATATAAAGACTGCTCAAGGGAAACATGAAACATGTTCTTTATAAGAAGGTTGTCTTTACGTATAGGTTTCTTCAATACATGTTTCAAAGAAAACCCATTTCCAAAGGAAAAATAAATAATAATGGAAATAATATCGGTTCTTGTATAGCGCATATCACATTTAAACATCTAAATGTATATGCGCTTCCAAATTTGGAAATCATTATCCCGGCTTTAGCCAAGCTGCCATTACGGCGCTCTAGCATTTCAAGGAATTTATTCCTGCCAGGTACCCATTTACCCAACCTGGGTCAAGTGTGGCAGATGCAGATTAACGTCTTGCCAAAAAATGTGGTCTTTATAGACAGTTGGTCTTTCTATACAGGTGGTCACTTAAGCAGGATTGACTGTATTTCATAAAAAGATTAAAAGGTCTCATGATAAGACCACTAACAAACAATTCTTTGCCGTATCACAACCACGATAAGTCAAAAGACTGAAATAAATGGATATAAGACATACAGTACGTGTATGAAACACGTGGCATAAAATTGCTTCTCTAATGAACACACTGTTTTGGGGGAAAAAGTGACAAGAAATTTCATATTATCTCACCAGATTTTGCAAAACAATATTAAATATAGCCAGGGTAACAATATTAAATATAGCTAGGGCAACACCATTCAAACCTCTTTGTTAACAAACATGGAATATATCATCATAATTTGATAAGCTCTATACAAGAAGTTATAATTATTATTTGAGTAGCACTGTCTATCAGGCATAATGTACTGTATATGAGGAAATCTCTTTTGTGTCTATATTCAGCACAGCAATTTTAAAGCCCCCCTGAGACAACAGACCAAAAGATGCAAAAGACTCAAGACTATAAAGTAACCAAGGCTCTGCATAGAAATTTCTTCCATAAGTTCATTACTGCCAGCATATTTGTGGCAATTGAAATAGTTGTAATTCCATTTCTAAGATCATTTTAAAAGGATCTGGTATCTTTGCCTCAGACTCTTAACAAAATCCTTGATTTAGCTTGTGCTGCAATCATTTATATAAACCTCTAGGCCATTTAGGAATCCCATGACTTTTGCAAGCCTATCGCCTGTCTGATTATCAAGATAATTATGATTGGAATTTGAAATTTGAAAAACCGTTTTCCCAACGATTTTTACGACACTACAGTCTACCGTGGAAAATGAGTATGTTAAAACTGGTCACTCAAAGATTTTTTACTTTTTTGAGGCAATTCATGATCATTTTGAAGTGCAATTTTTTAGGGCTTCAATATTACACCATATCACAGACACTGATAACACATAGGGCCTCGATCTCAGATTTGTAAAACTGGAAACATTGTCAAACAATGCCTTTAATGTCAACATCATTTTCACTTACCCGACTTTCCACTGTCCCTCTTTAGTATTTTTGAAGCTCGAAGGTCAAAGTATCCCAAGAAAATACCGCACATGATGGAAAACACACACATTCCAGCTCCTAAAGGTAGAATAAAACAATATGATACTCATAAACACATTAGTTACCGTAGAGCTAAGTCATTAATTTTTTTTCCAATATGGTTTAACAATTTAAAACAAAGAGGCGGTTTCGTTTAACCACTTATATTTATATATAGGTAAATTTTTAAATTTGCATCATTGCAGCTCCCATAGAGATAATCGGCAAAGTAGCCTGTCAATAACAAAAAAGGCAACTTCAGTTCAAAGTTCATCAGGTAAAAAACGTGACCCACTATGACAACCTTAGATCTATGCGTGAATCGATGCGCTATAAATGTTGTTGCATGCTTTCTCCGGGAGGACATGTGTTTTAGTGAATGAGGATGAGAATCTATAGCAAACAGGATTTGACGCTTTCATAGCGCCTTTTGGCTCAGGTGAGCTAAAAATGGTAAGAAAAAGATCTTAGCCACTTAACCAAAAAAATTCTCATGAAGTATTACTCATAATTTCAACAACAAAGTTAATATCCAGTCACCCATTTAATTCAGCAATTATTCAATTCTATAATAAAAACAGTAACATCAACATAGGCCTACAGGTAATATAAAAGAAATACTACTCATACATAATTATTATTGAAATAGTAAAATATTGACAGTAAAAAAAAAAAGGATTTTGGTTGCTGTATAAAAACCCTAGTGGGTTTGTCTGGACAGCCACCATAAACAGTAAAATGAGTAAAAGAATCATACAAAATGATAAATGACTAAAATAACAAAAACAACAAAACAAAAGAACCCCAAAACCAAAACAAAAGAGAGTAGAACTTAACCAAAAACAATAATATAGACCGCACAGCCCTAAACAAAACTGCACAGTGTAGTAAGATAGTGTTGTAACGATGTAAAATCATTGGAATAAGATATATTTTAAGCTTTCTCAAGTGTCATAGGTTATAGGTCATAAGTCATAGGTGTCATTGAAGTGAAGTCCTACTTACCTATCCAGAGAGTATAGCCTAGTCTAGTATAGCCTGGTAAACCTGGGTCAAGCAACTTGTAGATGGGTCCCAAGATATTCATGTTTAATGTGCTACCCTGAAAGACAGGTTATAGGTCATAAGTCATAGGTGTCATTGAAGTGAAGTCCTACTTACCTATCCAGAGAGTATAGCCTAGTCTAGTATAGCCTGGTAAACCTGGGTCAAGCAACTTGTAGATGGGTCCCAAGATATTCATGTTTAATGTGCTACCCTGAAAGACAGGTTATAGGTCATAGGTCATAGGTGTCATTGAACTGAAGTCCTACTTACCTATCCAGAGAGTATAGCCTAGTCTAGTATAGCCTGGTAAACCTGGGTCAAGCAACTTGTAGATGGGTCCTAAGATGTTCATGTTTAATGTGCTACCCTGAAAGACAGGTTATAGGTCATAGGTCATAGGTGTCATTGAACTGAAGTCCTACTTACCTATCCAGAGAGTATAGCCTAGTCTAGTATAGCCTTGTCTAGTATAGCCTGGTAAACCTGGGTCAAGCAACTTGTAGATGGGTCCCAAGATGTTCATGTTTAATGTGCTACCCTGAAAGACAGGTTATAGGTCATAGGTCATAGGTGTCATAGATGTGAAGTCCTACTTACCTATCCAGAGAGTATAGCCTAGTCTAGTATAGCCTGGTAAACCTGGGTCAAGCAACTTGTAGATGGGTCCTAAGATGTTCATGTTTAATGTGCTACCCTGAAAGACAGGTTATAGGTCATAGGTCATAGGTGTCATAGAGGTGAAGTCCTACTTACCTATCCAGAGAGTATAGCCTAGTCTAGTATAGCCTTGTCTAGTATAGCCTGGTAAACCTGGGTCAAGCAACTTGTAGATGGGTCCCAAGATGTTCATGTTTAATGTGCTACCCTGAAAGACAGGTTATAGGTCATAGGTCATAGGTGTCATAGATGTGAAGTCCTACTTACCTATCCAGAGAGTATAGCCTAGTCTAGTATAGCCTGGTAAACCTGGGTCAAGCAACTTGTAGATGGGTCCTAAGATGTTCATGTTTAATGTGCTACCCTGAAAGACAGGTTATAGGTCATAGGTCATAGGTGTCATAGAGGTGAAGTCCTACTTACCTATCCAGAGAGTATAGCCTAGTCTAGTATAGCCTTGTCTAGTATAGCCTGGTAAACCTGGGTCAAGCAACTTGTAGATGGGTCCCAAGATGTTCATGTTTAATGTGCTACCCTGAAAGACAGGTTATAGGTCATAGGTCATAGGTGTCATAGAGGTGAAGTCCTACTTACCTATCCAGAGAGTATAGCCTAGTCTAGTATAGCCTTGTCTAGTATAGCCTGGTAAACCTGGGTCAAGCAACTTGTAGATGGGTCCTAAGATGTTCATGTTTAATGTGCTACCCTGAAAGACAGGTTATAGGTTATAGGTCATAGGTCATAGGTGTCATAGAGGTGAAGTCCTACTTACCTATCCAGAGAGTATAGCCTAGTCTAGTATAGCCTGGTAAATCCGTGTCAAGCAACTTGTAGATGGGCCCTAAGATGTTCATGTTTAACGTGCTACCCTGAAAGACAGGTTATAGGTCATAGGTCATATGTGTCATTGAATTGAAGTCCTACTTACCTATCCAGAGAGTATAGCCTAGTCTAGTATAGCCTGGTAAACCTGGGTCAAGCAACTTGTAGATGGGTCCCAAGATGTTCATGTTTAATGTGCTACCCTGAAAGACAGGTTATAGGTCATAGGTCATAGGTAATAGGTGTCATTGAAGTGAAGTCCTACTTACCTATCCAGAGAGTATAGCCTAGTCTAGTATAGCCTGGTAAACCTGGGTCAAGCAACTTGTAGATGGGTCCTAAGATGTTCATGTTTAATGTGCTACCCTGAAAGACAGGTTATAGGTCATAGGTCATAGGTGTCATAGAGGTGAAGTCCTACTTACCTATCCAGAGAGTATAGCCTAGTCTAGTATAGCCTTGTCTAGTATAGCCTGGTAAACCTGGGTCAAGCAACTTGTAGATGGCCCTAAGATGTTCATGTTTAATGTGCTACCCTGAAAGACAGGTTATAGGTCATAGGTCATAGGGGTCATAGAGGTGAAGTCCTACTTACCTATCCAGAGAGTATAGCCCAGTCTAGTATAGCCTGGTAAATCCGTGTCAAGCAACTTGTAGATGGGCCCTAAGATGTTCATGTTTAATGTGCTACCCTGAAAGACAAGAAACAGAAGAATTATAAGATCTTGAGAATCAGATTTTAAAATAAACATATAAAAAAACTATATTTAATTTTTGACATTTGCTCACATTCTTCCTAATTTTTCTTCATCTACTGCAGTCATGTTGCTCGTCCTCTTTGTATAAAATATTCTTTAAAATGTTGTTCTCTCCTTCTTTTAGGTCGTGGGCCCTGTACGTGTTACACAAAGATAAGTTAGCAATTAACCATGATGTACATATGTACATGATCAACAATTAATTGCTAAGTTTTGTATTTCATACAGAGCCCCTGTCTCTTAACTCTTCTTTATCTTTCGAATACCTCTCCTCCTTCCTTTGATTCTTTATGCCTACTTCCCTTATTCTTTGTCTTTTCATTTCTTTGCAGAAACGCCAGAAAGCCACCTCTCTCAGAAGTCAGAAAGTTTCTTCTTCTTCTTCACTCTCTCTCTCTATCTGTCTTGTCTGTCTGTCTCTCTTTGCCTCTCTCTCTCTCTCTCTCTTTCTTTCTCTTTTGCTCTTTCTCTCTCTTCCTCGTTTCTCCTCTCTTTCTCCCATTGTTTATCTCACTTTCTCTCTCCCTCTATCCTCCTATACATCTCTTTTTTAATCTCCCCCTCCTTTCCCCCCTCCCTCCTAGGCCCCCCCCCCCCCCCCCCCCCTCTCTCTGCCGAGAAACAAGCGCAAGTTTCTCTAAACCGTCAGAAGCCTAAAATGGTGGATATCGAATAGAAATGTGTGTTAATTCTATAACACATGTTCCACTGGGATGTCCACAAAGACTTATGATGGTTTCAAGAAACCGACCCCAAGGTCTACCGTATGTGTACATGTGCAGAGATGCATTTATCACATTTGTCCGTAACAAATGGGGGTCCGCAGCATAATTTTCGCGCAAAACGTACACAAACACCCAATCACTCTTACTGCATTTCGAACCTTCCATTTTTAAGTCAAAAATAAAGATGTGCATAAAAAAATCTGTTTGCAGTCAAAGGATCTCCTCCTCGGGTACTCGCTCTTTTGAGTGAATCCATGATAATATTCAGGAAGAAAACACCTCGTTCAAGCTTGGAACGGCAAATTTGAATCCACAGTCAAATGGCAGAACTCGTATCCTACACATGCACACGTACACTCACCAGTACCACAGACAGACCAGCCCAGGCCGCTAGGCCCGGCGCTCATGAACAACAACACACTGTATACCGCACTTGCTATGCACCCGCCGAGTCTTCGCTACTATACTTTGAATGGGTATTGCGGGCACCGCGCGCACGATCATCCACCACCATGCTCCCCCCAAAATGCACGACTGCACGTAGCATACTAGTATCAAAACAGTAATGACGGCGACCGTGTTGTTTCGGAATTAAACAAGATGGCGGCAGACGGACCATGTGCGCGAAAGTGCCTACCCAGTGTAGTCAAATTCAGTGAATTTATGAGTAAATGCGTGCGACATGCAGCGCTGTGTACGGAGGCTATATGTGATAAGGCGGCATTCGCTATAATGTACTTTTATTTATCATTTCCCCGTAACCTTTTGATTGTTTACCGTAACTCCGTAACAAGAGCATTAAAACCGTAACAAATACGGCGAAACCGTAACGGTTGGCATCTCTGCTTGTGTATCACTCACCACTCTTGAGAAGCTGAGCTGTAGTCCAAACACCATGTTGAGTTCTTTTCCTTTGAACCATTCTACAGAGTAGGTGTTCTGAGCCACAGCTAGGTTCTCACCTCCCAACCTGTGATGAGTCAGAAAAAGAAATTAGCTGCATTTACACTGCAACCAACAGTCATCAATTTTTATCACATTTCGGTCTTTCGCTGGTATTTGCCGAGAAACAAGGCAAGAAAGAAAAAAAAAAAAAATAAAAAAATAAAAAAAATAATAATAATAATCGAAATTGAAAAATCCACGAATTAGAATCATATAACAAGAAGTAATGTTGTATAGTGCTAGTACCCTTTGGTAAGCGTTAATCCTCATTACCAAGTCCCTCGGAGAGGACTTAAAGTTGTCAGTCCCCTGGTTGCTTACTTACATGTACAAGCCTACACATGCTTTCTTAGCAGTCAGGTAAAACAAACAAACAAACAAATTGTTGAATGTTGACTCACCCAAAGATGAACCTGCCCACCAGCATGACAGTGTAGTTGTTCAGCGTTGCACCAAGAGCAAAGATACATTGTCCAACCAGCACAAAGGCACCAAAGATCAGGGTACCAACTCTACAGAAATACAATATTTTTTAGTTTTTTTAGATTTTTTATATTCAATTTCATTTTCATAATGTAGTACGCTTTAGGGACTATGAGAATTTTAATGAGAATGCTTTTATTGCTTTTAATGCTTATAATTATTGATATCATTGAAGAGCAAACTGGCCCTTGTAATGATTTCATTCGGATGGAAGCAGAAAAATAAGAAAAATAAGAGAAACAGAATGTGGAAAGTTTGAAATAAATTGTACCAATAATGAGAAAGTTATGAATGGTGGAAATATGGAATCACTACATTTTCACGAATCTTAAATTAGTCATTTGGTTGGATTGGTGGATTGTCATGTAGTCTCAGACAACTCTTCACAGGGGTAATAGTGAGCACTAAAAAAAGAAAAGAAAAGAGGATTCGGGGGGGGGGGGGGGGAAATGGTTTCTACCAATATCCCCCCCCCCCCCCTTCGAGTAAGTAAAAATTGAGAAATAGGGCAAAATAGGGAAGAATAGAGAAAATCAGGATAAAATTGGGAAGAAAAACAAAAATCAGGAAGAAGAAAAAAAAAAAGGGTTATTATCAGGCCTGTCTTCCGTTTGCCGTGAACAAAGATAAAAATCATAACCAGTGGGGCATCTTACACGTCTTTCCCTTTAACACAGAGTTGCCTTCAATTGCAATGAATCAAACTAGAAAATTTTACAATCTCTATTTCCATACAAGTGGCAGATGAAAGTGAGAAAGAAAGATGGGAGGGCACATTCACTCATTCATTTTCTTCATTCATTCATTCATTCTTCACCCATCCATCTACTGTATTCATTCATTCATTCATTCATTCATTTATTCAATCATTCGATCAATCAATCAATCAATCATGCATTCATTTACCCATCCATCTATTCATTTCATTCATTCATTCAAAGTTTCCCCAAACATTTTCTTCATTTAATCTTCATTCATTGATTCAATCAATCAATCAATCAATTAATAAATCAATCAATCAATCAATCGCTCAATCAATCATTCATTCACCCATCCATTCAATTTCATTCCAAACATTTTCTTCATTCATACATTCATTCATTCGTTCACTCGTTCATTCATTCACTCATTCATTCGTTCGTTCGTTCCTTCCTTCATTCATTCGTTTATTCATTCATTCGTTCATTCACTCATTAATTTCCTTTATTCCTTCATTCATTCATTTTTCACTCATTAATTTCCTTCATTCCTTTATTCATTCATTTTTCACTCATTAATTTCCTTCATTCCTTTATTCATTCATTTTTCACTCATTAATTTCCTTCCTTCGTTCATTTTTTCTGCCTTACCTGACGCCAAACACTTTGTCCAGGAGGAAACCGCCAAAGAAACAGAGCACAACATTCGGCCATGAATAGAGGGAGTAGAGAAGCATGAAACTAGCTGTGTCCTTGTGCATAACCTGGCAAGGAGTAAACCAAAAACAAAAAAAGTTTTGACATATCATGTTAAAAATAATAATTCCATTGAATTTTGACATATATATATATATATATATATATATATCACACATTTAAGAATAAAACTAGTAGAAATTGGCTGTTTTCAGTTTTCACCCACATGTAAAGTTGTGGTTATTTTTAATATTTAATTACCGGTATACATTTCTCAAAATTACACTGTATCCGAGAGCCTTTGTGAAAGGCCTGTCATTCTTACAAATTTGAGCACCCAAACAGTTTCAGGTTTAACAGTTGTCAGAAAATATGTCTTAGATTGTACACATTAACATAAAAAATCCTTGGAAGTTTAAATTTAAAAAAAAAATCAATGTTCAGTAAGGTGGAATAATTTGTGCATAAATGGTAAATGTAGTCACTGTGATCATGCAGAGCCTTCTTCGCAAAGGTTTTGTTTGCAGCAGCAAATAACTTTAATAAGTAGGACACATTACTTGACAAAGACGGTCACAATCATCAAGTATTGCAATACTCTGCAATGAAGTAGACTGTATAGAAAATCCACCTGACTGATTATACTCATTGAAGTCTTTGCAAGATCATTCTATGGGGAAATATATTACATCATGACCATGCACTATATCTGAATAGAATAAACACAAATAAGAATGCCAGGAAATGAAGTGAATGTATTACAGAAAAGGATGTAGTCAAGGAAGTCAGAGGGATCGTCTGACAATATGAATAGTATCACATGACCATTGATCATCCGTAACTATGATGACAATTCAGGTAATGTCCATTGACATTTTGGTACACATGTACACATGTACACTTGTACAGTACAATACATGGAACAAAATGATATCATGATCACAGGAGAATCTGTTTTTTTGAGGGATCTGTTTTGGGGGCGTTTTCTTTCTTTTTTGATTTGCTATTTTGAATGTGAGATACAACTGATCTGAACTCTTCAGTCACTATGGATCAAAGGTACTGTTTTCTTCCTTCTTTTACAATAAATGGTTGCTTATCCAACATCAATATTCTCTACAATCTGTATTTAAAGCATATGTGTCTAGTTTATAGGAGAGATTAGACCACACTGCAAGGTCACTGGACAGGTGGTTATCTCATCAACTCAGCTCTCAATTAATAAGAAAAAGAGGATCATGGGGGACCAATGGTCACCGATTAAGCATTGTGTTCTAGTGTAGAGGGAGCAAGTAGCTACCAGTAGGACAGTGTGGCTTTAAGAAGTCTCGGGCCCCGTAACACACAGCTTAGACTGGTTTTTGCGATTGATTGCATCGATCACTATGTGCAATCATCAGAAAAAACAGACGTTGTTTGTTAACATGCCCATCCTCTGTTTCATAGGCGCAGGCTATGTTACAGTGGAAACAACTCCATTCCTTGGATAGGATGTTAAATGGAGACCCTGCGTAGAGGAGAGTTCTTCTTCTTCTTCAAGATAATTTGCCTCCTTCAATACTGAAGATTCTTGCAGATGATGTTTATACGGCCTGATTGGGGTGTGCAGGTGGACCACTACACCAGGATTTCCCCTTACTCTTATACGAATAGTGCAGTAGGTTCTTAACATGCAAGGGTGACTCTCCTGTACACAGGGCCTCCATTTAATGTCCTTTCCGAGGGACGGAGTGTTTTCCACTTAACATAGCCTGCGTCTATGAAACAAGGGCACGTTAACACACAACTCAGGCTTCAGTCATCCGCTTGGGTGAGATTTGAACTCGGGATCTTTGGTTCGACAGGCCGACGCTTTACCGACAGAGCCGACTCGCCTTTCTGCTATTATTAAAAACCAACCTAACATCAGGGTGACTTCCCCTTTAATTAAGCAGGAAGAAAGAATGAGAATACTTACCTCTTTTATTTGAGGTTGGAGAGCAGCTGGATTATCATAGCAAAAGTAGCTCCCTAATATGATAAACATAAAAAAAGGTTGAAGAAAAAAAAATAGAAATAAGAATTCATGATGAAGGAGTCAACACTAAATTAGAAATATGAATTTTTTTCCCTTCAAATTGCCCAACACTTATTTATGAATTTTTGCATACATTTCAAGAAGATGAAAACAAGTTTACACTGAATATCTTTGAACTGTACATGTATGTACCTTGACTCACTAAGAGTTTACTAAGAATGACATTTGTTCAGAGTATTCATTTATGTGACACATTTTTGCTGATCAATACAAAGTTTGAATGGTTCCATTGTTTTGGAGATTCTCGCTAAATAATGCTGCAGATTCACTGCTTCAAGGTTAATGATACTCATGCCTGGGTATTTTATTTAAATATTTGTATGTCACCACCTTTTCTAGACCCAAATTTTTGTCTCTTCAGTTCATTAGCCTCTGATTTGGTCCTCTGAGCCGACCCTACCCAAATCAGAGGCTAGGCTTAGAGGCTTAACGAACGAGAGAGACAGACATTTCGGTTGACACCTTTTCAAGACAATTCATTGAAAAGGTTGCCTGTTCAAGTTTGAATAAATAATGTTAATTGGCCGGTAATACATACATTGGAAGGACTAGCTGTTAGTTACTGTTTTAGAGTTACTGAATAAACACGTTCACTCTTTGACTTTGTCTGACAAATACGACAGTTCGTAGGGCACCTTGTTTTACTCCTTGACTGCTCAAGTGACTCAAGTTGAGGGTTAACAAATCTCTTGAGCCTTAGTTCAACAAGAGTCAAGTCAGAAACAATTATAAATGATGTCCTCCAAATTATCATCTTTATTTTAATGGAAAATGATGTAAAATTTATTCATAACTGTACTTTGTTGAGACACACGTCATGAGATGACGATTAACATGGACAAGTTTTACTTTATTTTTGTTAATGAATGAAGTTTCATGAATCTGGATAATTAATTATTGGTATCTTACCGAAACTTAAGAAACAAATAAAAATTAGAACGAGGTATCTATGAAGAAACCGTCTAGGATCACAACAAATTGTGGCTCCACATCCTGAGAGTTCAACATCATCATCATCCTTTTCCTGAATTTTATTTCTATCTGGCCGTCCACTGAGCAGCGGTGCATTTTCATCATGGTTGTTTTCCGTCATCCTTGCACGAATATGCTGATTCTAAACTCCCGGAAGCAGAAGATTTGGACGCGACTTGACTGTAACAAGTCGATTTTCAACAGAATATTCTCTGTATTGATGAAAAACCTCACAACTACAGCAAACTACATGCACTTGAGCATGTCTTGAGACTTGTCTTGAGTTGAGAGTAGACGTCTTGACACTTCGAAACTTATCGAGAGACGAATCTCAGCTTCGACAACAATACTAGCTAGGCTAGTCACGAGTGCATAACAGCTGTATCAATGTATTTCCGGGAATTGTTGTGGTACATGTACCAGTCTGGACAATATACTACTCATAATATTCTGTATTATCATTCTTTCTTCCCACTTAAAAACTACATTCTAGTATCTTTTCCTATCTATCTCTAATTGGAATATCATTTTACGACTCATATCGTTATTTAAAATGTACGAATACATTTTGAAAATAGAAAATCATTGGCATATGCAGCAACATTGTAGCTGGAAATGAGGTTAAGAAAACGCGCGCCGTAACCCCGCGAACTGTAAACTTTCAGACAGTCTCATATTGTATTTTTAAGTCCAGATTTCTCAGATTTTCTCGAAGGAAATCCGACTTTTGGTGACCATGGCACCAAAGACTTCCAAGAAACAGAAGAGGAAGGTGTCTGGTAATCACGAAAGAGACCAGTGGGTGGTTATTGCTCCAGGTAAGGGTAGAAATATGTAATGTGGTCCCACTCGTTAATAATTGTGTCAGAATAGACCCCCTAATAATATAATATGTCTGATTTCATGCAACAGGATTAAAATGTAATCTCCAAAATGAATCTGAGGCTCGGGGCACTGTATATGTTTCTTCGGCGCTAGTATGGTAAGGTATCCAAAATATAGCCTACTAAAACAGACCCCAAATTTCGGTAAATATATAATCAAATGTCTTCTTCCTCTTCTCTCTTTCCTTTTATCGTCTCTTTCCCTTTCCTTCTCTCTCTCATTTCATTTTTGGCGGGGGCGGGGGGGGAGGAGGCAAGAGCCCTTCGTCCCCTTTTCCCTCTTTTCTTCTTCTTCCTTTTCTTTTTATATTCTCTTTCCCTTTCCCTTCTCTCTCTCTCTCTTATTTATTTTTTGGCTGGGGGGATGGGGGGGGGGGAGGCAAGAGCCCTTCGCCCCCGTTTACCTCTTTTCTTCTTCTTCCTCTTCGTTCTTTCCTTTTACATTCTCTTCCCCTTTCCCTTTTTTCCTTCTCTCTGTCTCCCCCATCAACATAGTAATAACGAATAAGACCACTCTGTAATCAAGACCATTCAATTTATTTAATACATTTTCGATATACTTAAGTTGGCAACTATTATCTTTTGTCCCAGATCCTCATTACGGTAGATGACTTCACACAGGCGCGCGCCCGCACGCAATCCACCATCAGTATGCATTTGTATTGTGCAGCGGTTTGGCGTGAAACCTTTGAAAAAGTGCATATTAAAATCAATGTTTTTCCGAAAAATACTCCCCCAAATACAACAAAATTGACACGAAACAGGTAAGAAACATAACGCCTTTTAAATCATTATCTTTATTTGGACATTTGATTATATATTTACCGAAATTTGGGGTCTGTTTTAGTAGGCTATATTTTGGATACCTTACCATACTAGCGCCGTTTCTTCTTTTTGTTAGTAATTTACTTGTCCTTGTGAAATGATGTTGATCCACCAAAATAGTCGGCTTGCTCTAGGCTTAGTTACTAATTATTAGAGTCTAGCCTACCGTTTTAAACTGGATGTTTTTTTATAAATTTTAATAACAAATTAACATTGATTTTGGCAATTTCAATTTGCCATTTACTTTAGATTTATTGTCATGGAATTGTCATTGTCTTTGATAATGAAATTGATTATTATTTGTTTAATGATAATTTGGCCTACATCTACAATGACATTTGCCTTTGAACAGTTGAATGATAATGATTATCTCTGGTGTATTAATACGGGCCGGACTTTGTTGCCTGAAAAATACCCCCTACCTAGCTTTACCGGGGATTCGGGTAACACAAATGCAGTCCCTCCGACTTTGGTGTGGGGGGGGGGGGGGGGGGGGGGGGGGCTTTCACTAGTTGAAATGTTTAAAAATAATCTTTAAAACTATCTGTTTAATTCAGCAAATAACTAATTGTTCTGTCAATATGTTATGCTCCATCTGTCCCATTGTTTATAATGCAGATGTTTTTACAATGTATGTGGTCTCTTTTTCTTTTCTTTTTCATTTTGTTTCACAAGTGCGCCTTGACCATTTGATTTCAAGTGGATTCAGCGCTTACAAATCTCATAATTATTAATATTTTCAGATTCTACATTTGAGAGTATAGATGGATGCCCTGATCCATCCTTTGTGAAGCTGAGGCATCCTAAGACGGGTAAATTATTCAACTCCCCCCCCCCCCCCCCTTAATCTCGACCATGATTTGTTCAGTTTTTGTAAGAGATGCAGCAGATTTTTCTTGAAATATTACACTATACAATTGCAACCAAATGAGATTACTTGAATGATTGTTACATACTGCAGTATGTCTTGCCAATTAAGTTTACAGAGGAAACTAAATTTGTGATTAACTTTGTCTTGCCAATTTGAAGATTTAAATGCTTCATTTCAAATAATTTGTGTCCAGTGTAAACCACATACATGACCAAAACCGACAAAGATTGTGCAGTAAGGGATGGATGTTAACTCAAACATTTGTTGGATAGATGTAATGTACATGTTATTCATAAAGTAAATTTGTTACATGCCACATTTTATAGCACAAGAGTTAACATTTTTAATAATTTATTGAATGTGACACAGAATGTTTTGTTATGAACCCAAATTTGTAAGAGAGCTAACTACTGATCTATTCTCCTTACCAATAAGTTGTGCGCAACCTTCTCTTCAAATCATAAATTGATAAAAATGAAAAAAAATCATCACACTCATACTTGTAATACTTAATTTCAGATTAGTTCTTCTTCTTCTTCTTCCAATGAGTACATTCCTCTTCGTAGAGTAAAGTCGTACTTTGATTGCTGGAGCTGCAATCCCAAGAACACATGACATTGAGTGCAGTAACAAAGAACTAAGCTACAGTGCAAGTAAAAAGATGCATCTCAACTGGAGAGCTAACGGAGGGTGAGTGGTGCAAGACGGCTCCGGAAAGACTCAATAGATGGAGCCGAAACCACTGTTGCAGGCAGGACATTCCACAAGCAGATAGTGCTGGGGAAGAAGCTGTGCTGGTAGGAAAGGATTCTACAGTGTTGTTGTTTGAATTGTAGGTGATGTCCTCTGGTTCGGTCGGAAGAAGGGTACAGGAAAGGCGGCGCAGCTGGAATGGCGATTAATTGTTATTTATTTATATTCTACTTTCAGAGAATGGGGTCATGTTTCTCTTCAGCAGTGATGGAACAAGGGTTCATGAGGTCATGAGATTCAAGAGGGACTTTGGATCATGGTTCATTAACGACTCGGTCCAACAAGGTCAGTTTCAAGAATCGTTCTACCTTCCATAGGCCTTCATACATTAAAGTGACTTGGTAACATTGTTAGGATGAGAGAAAATGGTGCTTAGGTAGTGAATTCATTGCTAAATATACAATTAAAGATAATCTGAAAGTTTGAGTGAAAACAGACCATCATTAATGATACAAATTGGAAAAACTGATCTGATTGATTCTTGAATTCTCCCAAATATATTATTATAATTTGATTAAATTTGAGGTGAATGTAAATCGTCACAAAGCAATGAATTGGCTCTGTATATCATTCCAGACATTTAAGTGCTGAAACATTTTTTTAAAACCTGTTTTATGTCTTATTTTCATGGAAAAACAATTGGGGAAAATTAAAAAATTGGTTGGGAGAATTTACTGTTGGAGGGTGTTGCACAGTGATGGCTTCAAAGAAAACCATAAATATCTTTGTAGTTCAAGAATTTGTCCAGGATTTGTTGCCTGTTAGAGGGTAAATACTGCAGAAGAAATATAACAAGTAACATTTAATACAAAAATTACGCAGCTTTTTCATCAACCTTCAACAATGTTACTGAGTCACTTTAAGGAGTGGGAGGGGGTTAGTTCTTTTTAACAAAAATATATATAGCGGTATTTTCATGCTTTTTTAGTTTCTGTCAGAGGAGTAACAGCTCTTTGAAAAATCTAAATCTAAAGCTCTGAAATCGGAAGTTATCAACCTAAAAACAGCTGTCGAGTGTCGACCTGATGACATCATCTTACCTAGAGTATGCATATTCTCAATGACTTTGCTTTAACTATAAAGCATGACTCATCGCCTCAACTACTTTTGGCTATGTTATGTCATCACCTGTGGCAAATTTGACCCCTGTTGACCCGTAATTTTAAGGGGTGCAAAAAATGAGGTTCTAATTTGATTTCATGCAGTACTGAAAGGAAAATATTCAAGAAAATATTCCTCTAAATTTGTTTTCTACGTTCATTCAGCTTTTCATTGATATAAAGTTGTATTTTCATGGGATAACTTGGTGAGACATGATTGGAGAAATTTTTGTTGGTAATGACTAATGTTTTCATGATTCTTTTTGAAGTGTTAGAATGGCCAGGTAAATGATAATTAAAATTTCTTATCTCTCTTTTTTTGACAGATGGGTCATTAGAGGTCATAACCCCAGTTGACCCTGTATTCTTAGCTCTGCCCTACCTGATTAAATCGAGTAAAGAGGTCAGTATGATGTCACATTTTCCATCGTTATCAAAACTCATCGGCACACAATCTACTAATATTCAAACCAGATGATGGGCTAAAGCTTTCAAAATTTGGATTAACAAAGGAAATTAGTCTGAGATTTTAATTTGCCCTTTAAAACTTTAAAGTCATCCTAGAACCAGGGTCGGATTTAACTGAAGTAGTAGAATACGGATCACTTTTTGTTTGTTTGTTTTGATTCACAAGATACACTAATGTTTCAGTCTTGCAAGTTTGTCCACACTCTTTTACGTATTCAAGTTTATGGATAGCTATTATATCCAGACTTCCACTTTACAAGTCTTCCTCTTAATTCTGTGGTCTATCGATAATTGGGGCAGATGTCATGCAGGGGAACAAAGTTCTCTCTACATTTGTTTTATACTGTTACGAGAAGAAAAATGCTAGCTATAGCTACCATGGACTTTAAACGATTGAATTCTTTCATAAGATTTTAAGCCTGTGGCCGTGAAGGGATTATTGATAAAAACTGATTGAGATTTGTTTGAGAAATACATGTAGGAAACCTATATTGGTGAGGAAAAAAATGAATATGTTCAATTTCATTTCAACCTGTATTAAAAGATCACTCAGGGGAAACACAAGATTAAATTAAGAGTTAGAGCTCATCCTCAGTTTCCTCCCCACTGCAGCGAAACAAATTCATGACCTTGGATCAGATTATCCTTGATGACGACTTCCCACAATGCATCAGGTTGCTTCATTGCTCTGGCATGTCTGATATAGAAAGAGTAGCAGAGGTCAAAGGTCAGTTTAAAGCCCGTCTGTACTAGTTCGGCCAGGGGGAATTCGACCACCCAGCAAAGTCACTAACAGGTGGCTATCTCATCAAATCAGCTCTCAATTAAAATAGGAAAAAGAGGATCATGGGGGACCAACGGGCACCGCTTAAGCATTGTTTTCTATATAGAGGGAGCAAGTAGCTACAAGTAGTACAGTGGGGCTATAAGTTATATTAAGAAGTATAATCATTTCCATTTCCTTCTGAGAGAAAAAAATTATACGTAAGAAATAGTATCAAAAGTAATTTCCTTGACTTTGTAGATGAGATTTCGAAATGATAATTTTGGAAAATTCTAGCCAAACAATTGCGGTATGCAAATAATGAATAAAAAAATATTTCATATGAGCATTTATGGGAGGCTCTGTTAATCCAGAGATACGAACTCCACACCATCGTCCCCCACCCATAAAATCATCACCTGTCCCCTAATCTGTTCAAGATATATTATTAAAAGTTGAACAGGTTTTTTTCAGCATTTAAAGGGATTGGGTAAATTTGTCCCAAATTCTGAAACAAAATCCTGGATTTAGCTCATGCTGCAATGATAATTATAAACCTTTAGGTCAGTCAGGAACCCCATGATATTTACAAGCCGATCGCCTGTCTGATTATCAAGATATTTATGATTGGAAATCGAAATCAAATTTTCTGTTTTCCCATAACACTACAGTCTATTGAGAAAAACAAGTACCGGTAAGGTAAAACTGGTCACTCAAGGATTTTTACTTTTTTGAGGCACATCTTGATCATTTTGAAGCGCAATTTTTTTAGGGCTTCAATATTACACCATATCTCAGACACTGATAACACGTAGGGCCGTGCATCTCAGATTTAGCATTGTTAAACGATGCCTGTAAAGTCGATATGAAAGCATTTTTTCTGTCTATTATGATCAGGGAGTGGGGATGTGAGAGCGTATCGATACGACGAGTCCAAGACCTTGGACTGGCTGAAAGACAAAGTGGAGCAGACAGCAGCCCGGCTAGGCCAGACCGATGTGCACGTAGCCAGCGGAGCACAGTCAACGACGTTTGTACGGAGCAGTAAAGAACAGGGTGCAACGGAAGGTAGGGCCCTGTGCATTTTACATGATCAGAGGGGTGTTTCACAAAGATCCTAATTTGGACTTATCTCTAATTTGGACTTAACATTTATGGAAAGCGGCTAAGCCATTAGCATCTATGAAAATATTTTGTAAAAGTTATTTTAAAAGACATAGACTGTTATTTCAAATCTTTCATATTTTCTATTTTCAAGGAGATTTCATGTTCTTGATGTGGAAGTTATTTAAAGTCTAAAATACTTAATTTTTTATTTTGAATATATTTTATTTTAAGGCTACAAATGGTTCTCCATAATTTTTAAGTCCAACTTAGAGTTAAGTTCAACTTTGGACCTTTGTGAAACACCCCCAGACTACGATTGGAATGCCATCTGATTCTTGTGCCATCTGAAATTTGTTTCTTGGCATGAGTACTTATGTCTTAGGGCAATGCTTGTGCAATTGTCTCATACAAAAAATTGCTTGCAGTGCTATATTGAAAAAGATTGTAAGCGTAGACACTGCTTTTATACAAGCGCCATATAGCCTGTAGTTGTTGAGCTTTAGCGCCACCTTGTGGCAGCTGCTTGTTAACTGTTTGCTATTGTGCAGCTATGTTCAGCTGCGTTTTTAGTAGTGCTTTACAGCACTCTGGTTCTATGATTCGTCTTGAATATGGAGCTTTAAAAATTACTTAGGCTGACATTGGTTTAGTCTCCTTAATTGCGATGGTAGGATTTTATCATATGCTACCACTTAGTGGTACAGTCAAACCTGCTTTAGTGACCACCTGTCTGCAAAGACCATATTTTTGGTTTCCCTTGAAAATGGTTTCTCATTGAAACATGTACTAAAGGAACCTGTACATAAAGACCACTTTTCTTGTCTCCCTTGGGTGGTCTTTATCGATAGGTTTTACTGTACATGTAGGTATTATCACTAGCATCTCAATATTGTCAGTGCTTTGTGCTCGTGGATTTAGAAAGGAATATATTGTTTTTGTTCATTTTAAATGACGTTAGAAATTTAACCATCTTGTCTGAGAATTGTTAGCCTGCAGCTTGAATACATGATGGCTATAACACTGCATTTGCAAATTTCTTGTACAGGTCAATTTTCTCTCATAAGAATTTTTTTTGTTTCTTTCTACTTTGGAGTATTGGTGTTTGAGAACCTACAAAATGTTTATTGCATTTTTTTCTCTTTTTTTTTTTCTTTCTTTTTTTACAGAGGATTACAAGAGGTATGCTGCGGGGCTAGTATCTGATTACCTGTCTGCAGACCTTAGCACAAAGCTCTTCGAACACATAGGGTGAGCATGAATCAAGACTATTACCCCTCCCCCTTCTCCCCTTCCCCTTCCCCCTCCCTCTTCTCCCCTCCCCCTTCTTCCCTCCCCCTTCTCCCCTCCCCCTTCTCCCCTTCCCCTTCTCCCCTCCCCCTTCTCCCCTCCCCCTTCTCCCCTCCCCCTTCTCCCCTTCTCCCCTTCTCCCCTCCCTCTTCTCCCCTCCCTCTTCTCCCCTCCCCCTTCTCCCCTCCCCCTTCTCCCCTTCCCCTTCTCCCCTCCCTCTTCTCCCCTCCCCCTTCTCCCCTCCCCCTTCATGCCAAACTCTGTTTGAATGTGTTTTAATGATATATTTGCAGTATGCATGTAGAAATTTTGGTGTAAAACTTGCTGTATCATCCCAATTTCTCAATTTGGTGTTCACAAGACATTAATCTACGCTTGCCACTCTCCGTCCATGGGAAGTAATGGGTACCCGGTATCGTAGCTGTGCTAAAGCCAGGGTAATGCAGAGCCCTCAGCTAGAACAGTATCAACGGCTGATGAGGCTGCCCTGGGTAAACAAGACATATTAGAATTATTAGTCGGAGTAGTTTCCTCGGTTTATATATCGCATTTCTCTGTTTTTTTTATTTGCAGAATCAAGGAGGTATCTGAGAAAGTTTCCAAGGCTCTTGAGAATGGTGTAGAACCCCCTTTGAAGGTAAGAAACCTCTATATAAACCATAATGGTGAATTTGCCATTTGGTCTACAACCAGTTCGTCTATTATAAAAAAGAATTTCTGGCGACCCTTTGGTGGTTTTGTTGTG